>OX376374.1:58456129-58546341 GCA_947369275.1 Nemotelus nigrinus | reverse complement strand
AGAAATGATATACGTTGTCTATGCTGATTTATAGACAAGAAGGGAACCGTGATCAAATTCAATTACCTTTACTAAGTAAAATTATATCCATGGATATAAGTCGGAGATGTTAAAATTTGTCACAACTAGCATAAATACAAATGTAATGATTTCCAACTGCGAGTGGTCACGCCAGTCAAGTATGCACTGTGTGCTGGTGTCTGATGAGAGACAGTGCATACTTTCGAAACCACTTTGTCAAAATAGAATTTTCAATGTAGATTAAAATTTTTAATGTTAATAAAAAGTTGTTCAATTTTAATCATCCCGCAAAAACAATTCCAATTTGATTCTGCTTTCGGAGGCTGATTCCGCAAAACGATCGAGTTTCCCGTTTCAATATGCTCGGCTTCGATGCTGTAGAAATGATATACGTTGTCTATGTTGATTTATAGACAAGAAGGGAACCGTGATCAAATTCAATTACCTTTACTAAGTAAAATTATATCCATGGATATAAGTCGGAGATGTTAAAATTTGTCACAACTAGCATAAATACAAATGTAATGATTTCCAACTGCGAGTGGTCACGCCAGTCAAGTATGCACTGTGTGCTGGTGTCTGATGAGAGACAGTGCATACTTTCGAAACCACTTTGTCAAAATAGAATTTTCAATGTAGATTAAAATTTTTAATGTTAATAAAAAGTTGTTCAATTTTAATCATCCCGCAAAAACAATTCCAATTTGATTCTGCTTTCGGAGGCTGATTCCGCAAAACGATCGAGTTTCCCGTTTCAATATGCTCGGCTTCGATGCTGTAGAAATGATATACGTTGTCTATGCTGATTTATAGACAAGAAGGGAACCGTGATCAAATTCAATTACCTTTACTAAGTAAAATTATATCCATGGATATAAGTCGGAGATGTTAAAATTTGTCACAACTAGCATAAATACAAATGTAATGATTTCCAACTGCGAGTGGTCACGCCAGTCAAGTATGCACTGTGTGCTGGTGTCTGATGAGAGACAGTGCATACTTTCGAAACCACTTTGTCAAAATAGAATTTTCAATGTAGATTAAAATTTTTAATGTTAATAAAAAGTTGTTCAATTTTAATCATCCCGCAAAAACAATTCCAATTTGATTCTGCTTTCGGAGGCTGATTCCGCAAAACGATCGAGTTTCCCGTTTCAATATGCTCGGCTTCGATGCTGTAGAAATGATATACGTTGTCTATGTTGATTTATAGACAAGAAGGGAACCGTGATCAAATTCAATTACCTTTACTAAGTAAAATTATATCCATGGATATAAGTCGGAGATGTTAAAATTTGTCACAACTAGCATAAATACAAATGTAATGATTTCCAACTGCGAGTGGTCACGCCAGTCAAGTATGCACTGTGTGCTGGTGTCTGATGAGAGACAGTGCATACTTTCGAAACCACTTTGTCAAAATAGAATTTTCAATGTAGATTAAAATTTTTAATGTTAATAAAAAGTTGTTCAATTTTAATCATCCCGCAAAAACAATTCCAATTTGATTCTGCTTTCGGAGGCTGATTCCGCAAAACGATCGAGTTTCCCGTTTCAATATGCTCGGCTTCGATGCTGTAGAAATGATATACGTTGTCTATGCTGATTTATAGACAAGAAGGGAACCGTGATCAAATTCAATTACCTTTACTAAGTAAAATTATATCCATGGATATAAGTCGGAGATGTTAAAATTTGTCACAACTAGCATAAATACAAATGTAATGATTTCCAACTGCGAGTGGTCACGCCAGTCAAGTATGCACTGTGTGCTGGTGTCTGATGAGAGACAGTGCATACTTTCGAAACCACTTTGTCAAAATAGAATTTTCAATGTAGATTAAAATTTTTAATGTTAATAAAAAGTTGTTCAATTTTAATCATTCCGCAAAAACAATTCCAATTTGATTCTGCTTTCGGAGGCTGATTCCGCAAAACGATCGAGTTTCCCGTTTCAATATGCTCGGCTTCGATGCTGTAGAAATGATATACGTTGTCTATGCTGATTTATAGACAAGAAGGGAACCGTGATCAAATTCAATTACCTTTACTAAGTAAAATTATATCCATGGATATAAGTCGGAGATGTTAAAATTTGTCACAACTAGCATAAATACAAATGTAATGATTTCCAACTGCGAGTGGTCACGCCAGTCAAGTATGCACTGTGTGCTGGTGTCTGATGAGAGACAGTGCATACTTTCGAAACCACTTTGTCAAAATAGAATTTTCAATGTAGATTAAAATTTTTAATGTTAATAAAAAGTTGTTCAATTTTAATCATCCCGCAAAAACAATTCCAATTTGATTCTGCTTTCGGAGGCTGATTCCGCAAAACGATCGAGTTTCCCGTTTCAATATGCTCGGCTTCGATGCTGTAGAAATGATATGCGTTGTCTATGCTGATTTATAGACAAGAAGGGAACCGTGATCAAATTCAATTACCTTTACTAAGTAAAATTATATCCATGGATATAAGTCGGAGATGTTAAAATTTGTCACAACTAGCATAAATACAAATGTAATGATTTCCAACTGCGAGTGGTCACGCCAGTCAAGTATGCACTGTGTGCTGGTGTCTGATGAGAGACAGTGCATACTTTCGAAACCACTTTGTCAAAATAGAATTTTCAATGTAGATTAAAATTTTTAATGTTAATAAAAAGTTGTTCAATTTTAATCATCCCGCAAAAACAATTCCAATTTGATTCTGCTTTCGGAGGCTGATTCCGCAAAACGATCGAGTTTCCCGTTTCAATATGCTCGGCTTCGATGCTGTAGAAATGATATACGTTGTCTATGCTGATTTATAGACAAGAAGGGAACCGTGATCAAATTCAATTACCTTTACTAAGTAAAATTATATCCATGGATATAATTCGGAGATGTTAAAATTTGTCACAACTAGCATAAATACAAATGTAATGATTTCCAACTGCGAGTGGTCACGCCAGTCAAGTATGCACTGTGTGCTGGTGTCTGATGAGAGACAGTGCATACTTTCGAAACCACTTTGTCAAAATAGAATTTTCAATGTAGATTAAAATTTTTAATGTTAATAAAAAGTTGTTCAATTTTAATCATTCCGCAAAAACAATTCCAATTTGACTCTGCTTTCGGAGGCTGATTCCGCAAAACGATCGAGTTTCCCGTTTCAATATGCTCGGCTTCGATGCTGTAGAAATGATATACGTTGTCTATGCTGATTTATAGACAAGAAGGGAACCGTGATCAAATTCAATTACCTTTACTAAGTAAAATTATATCCATGGATATAAGTCGGAGATGTTAAAATTTGTCACAACTAGCATAAATACAAATGTAATGATTTCCAACTGCGAGTGGTCACGCCAGTCAAGTATGCACTGTGTGCTGGTGTCTGATGAGAGACAGTGCATACTTTCGAAACCACTTTGTCAAAATAGAATTTTCAATGTAGATTAAAATTTTTAATGTTAATAAAAAGTTGTTCAATTTTAATCATCCCGCAAAAACAATTCCAATTTGATTCTGCTTTCGGAGGCTGATTCCGCAAAACGATCGAGTTTCCCGTTTCAATATGCTCGGCTTCGATGCTGTAGAAATGATATACGTTGTCTATGCTGATTTATAGACAAGAAGGGAACCGTGATCAAATTCAATTACCTTTACTAAGTAAAATTATATCCATGGATATAAGTCGGAGATGTTAAAATTTGTCACAACTAGCATAAATACAAATGTAATGATTTCCAACTGCGAGTGGTCACGCCAGTCAAGTATGCACTGTGTGCTGGTGTCTGATGAGAGACAGTGCATACTTTCGAAACCACTTTGTCAAAATAGAATTTTCAATGTAGATTAAAATTTTTAATGTTAATAAAAAGTTGTTCAATTTTAATCATTCCGCAAAAACAATTCCAATTTGATTCTGCTTTCGGAGGCTGATTCCGCAAAACGATCGAGTTTCCCGTTTCAATATGCTCGGCTTCGATGCTGTAGAAATGATATACGTTGTCTATGCTGATTTATAGACAAGAAGGGAACCGTGATCAAATTCAATTACCTTTACTAAGTAAAATTATATCCATGGATATAAGTCGGAGATGTTAAAATTTGTCACAACTAGCATAAATACAAATGTAATGATTTCCAACTGCGAGTGGTCACGCCAGTCAAGTATGCACTGTGTGCTGGTGTCTGATGAGAGACAGTGCATACTTTCGAAACCACTTTGTCAAAATAGAATTTTCAATGTAGATTAAAATTTTTAATGTTAATAAAAAGTTGTTCAATTTTAATCATCCCGCAAAAACAATTCCAATTTGATTCTGCTTTCGGAGGCTGATTCCGCAAAACGATCGAGTTTCCCGTTTCAATATGCTCGGCTTCGATGCTGTAGAAATGATATACGTTGTCTATGCTGATTTATAGACAAGAAGGGAACCGTGATCAAATTCAATTACCTTTACTAAGTAAAATTATATCCATGGATATAAGTCGGAGATGTTAAAATTTGTCACAACTAGCATAAATACAAATGTAATGATTTCCAACTGCGAGTGGTCACGCCAGTCAAGTATGCACTGTGTGCTGGTGTCTGATGAGAGACAGTGCATACTTTCGAAACCACTTTGTCAAAATAGAATTTTCAATGTAGATTAAAATTTTTAATGTTAATAAAAAGTTGTTCAATTTTAATCATTCCGCAAAAACAATTCCAATTTGATTCTGCTTTCGGAGGCTGATTCCGCAAAACGATCGAGTTTCCCGTTTCAATATGCTCGGCTTCGATGCTGTAGAAATGATATACGTTGTCTATGCTGATTTATAGACAAGAAGGGAACCGTGATCAAATTCAATTACCTTTACTAAGTAAAATTATATCCATGGATATAAGTCGGAGATGTTAAAATTTGTCACAACTAGCATAAATACAAATGTAATGATTTCCAACTGCGAGTGGTCACGCCAGTCAAGTATGCACTGTGTGCTGGTGTCTGATGAGAGACAGTGCATACTTTCGAAACCACTTTGTCAAAATAGAATTTTCAATGTAGATTAAAATTTTTAATGTTAATAAAAAGTTGTTCAATTTTAATCATCCCGCAAAAACAATTCCAATTTGATTCTGCTTTCGGAGGCTGATTCCGCAAAACGATCGAGTTTCCCGTTTCAATATGCTCGGCTTCGATGCTGTAGAAATGATATGCGTTGTCTATGCTGATTTATAGACAAGAAGGGAACCGTGATCAAATTCAATTACCTTTACTAAGTAAAATTATATCCATGGATATAAGTCGGAGATGTTAAAATTTGTCACAACTAGCATAAATACAAATGTAATGATTTCCAACTGCGAGTGGTCACGCCAGTCAAGTATGCACTGTGTGCTGGTGTCTGATGAGAGACAGTGCATACTTTCGAAACCACTTTGTCAAAATAGAATTTTCAATGTAGATTAAAATTTTTAATGTTAATAAAAAGTTGTTCAATTTTAATCATCCCGCAAAAACAATTCCAATTTGATTCTGCTTTCGGAGGCTGATTCCGCAAAACGATCGAGTTTCCCGTTTCAATATGCTCGGCTTCGATGCTGTAGAAATGATATACGTTGTCTATGCTGATTTATAGACAAGAAGGGAACCGTGATCAAATTCAATTACCTTTACTAAGTAAAATTATATCCATGGATATAATTCGGAGATGTTAAAATTTGTCACAACTAGCATAAATACAAATGTAATGATTTCCAACTGCGAGTGGTCACGCCAGTCAAGTATGCACTGTGTGCTGGTGTCTGATGAGAGACAGTGCATACTTTCGAAACCACTTTGTCAAAATAGAATTTTCAATGTAGATTAAAATTTTTAATGTTAATAAAAAGTTGTTCAATTTTAATCATTCCGCAAAAACAATTCCAATTTGACTCTGCTTTCGGAGGCTGATTCCGCAAAACGATCGAGTTTCCCGTTTCAATATGCTCGGCTTCGATGCTGTAGAAATGATATACGTTGTCTATGCTGATTTATAGACAAGAAGGGAACCGTGATCAAATTCAATTACCTTTACTAAGTAAAATTATATCCATGGATATAAGTCGGAGATGTTAAAATTTGTCACAACTAGCATAAATACAAATGTAATGATTTCCAACTGCGAGTGGTCACGCCAGTCAAGTATGCACTGTGTGCTGGTGTCTGATGAGAGACAGTGCATACTTTCGAAACCACTTTGTCAAAATAGAATTTTCAATGTAGATTAAAATTTTTAATGTTAATAAAAAGTTGTTCAATTTTAATCATCCCGCAAAAACAATTCCAATTTGATTCTGCTTTCGGAGGCTGATTCCGCAAAACGATCGAGTTTCCCGTTTCAATATGCTCGGCTTCGATGCTGTAGAAATGATATACGTTGTCTATGCTGATTTATAGACAAGAAGGGAACCGTGATCAAATTCAATTACCTTTACTAAGTAAAATTATATCCATGGATATAAGTCGGAGATGTTAAAATTTGTCACAACTAGCATAAATACAAATGTAATGATTTCCAACTGCGAGTGGTCACGCCAGTCAAGTATGCACTGTGTGCTGGTGTCTGATGAGAGACAGTGCATACTTTCGAAACCACTTTGTCAAAATAGAATTTTCAATGTAGATTAAAATTTTTAATGTTAATAAAAAGTTGTTCAATTTTAATCATTCCGCAAAAACAATTCCAATTTGATTCTGCTTTCGGAGGCTGATTCCGCAAAACGATCGAGTTTCCCGTTTCAATATGCTCGGCTTCGATGCTGTAGAAATGATATACGTTGTCTATGCTGATTTATAGACAAGAAGGGAACCGTGATCAAATTCAATTACCTTTACTAAGTAAAATTATATCCATGGATATAAGTCGGAGATGTTAAAATTTGTCACAACTAGCATAAATACAAATGTAATGATTTCCAACTGCGAGTGGTCACGCCAGTCAAGTATGCACTGTGTGCTGGTGTCTGATGAGAGACAGTGCATACTTTCGAAACCACTTTGTCAAAATAGAATTTTCAATGTAGATTAAAATTTTTAATGTTAATAAAAAGTTGTTCAATTTTAATCATCCCGCAAAAACAATTCCAATTTGATTCTGCTTTCGGAGGCTGATTCCGCAAAACGATCGAGTTTCCCGTTTCAATATGCTCGGCTTCGATGCTGTAGAAATGATATACGTTGTCTATGCTGATTTATAGACAAGAAGGGAACCGTGATCAAATTCAATTACCTTTACTAAGTAAAATTATATCCATGGATATAAGTCGGAGATGTTAAAATTTGTCACAACTAGCATAAATACAAATGTAATGATTTCCAACTGCGAGTGGTCACGCCAGTCAAGTATGCACTGTGTGCTGGTGTCTGATGAGAGACAGTGCATACTTTCGAAACCACTTTGTCAAAATAGAATTTTCAATGTAGATTAAAATTTTTAATGTTAATAAAAAGTTGTTCAATTTTAATCATCCCGCAAAAACAATTCCAATTTGATTCTGCTTTCGGAGGCTGATTCCGCAAAACGATCGAGTTTCCCGTTTCAATATGCTCGGCTTCGATGCTGTAGAAATGATATACGTTGTCTATGCTGATTTATAGACAAGAAGGGAACCGTGATCAAATTCAATTACCTTTACTAAGTAAAATTATATCCATGGATATAAGTCGGAGATGTTAAAATTTGTCACAACTAGCATAAATACAAATGTAATGATTTCCAACTGCGAGTGGTCACGCCAGTCAAGTATGCACTGTGTGCTGGTGTCTGATGAGAGACAGTGCATACTTTCGAAACCACTTTGTCAAAATAGAATTTTCAATGTAGATTAAAATTTTTAATGTTAATAAAAAGTTGTTCAATTTTAATCATCCCGCAAAAACAATTCCAATTTGATTCTGCTTTCGGAGGCTGATTCCGCAAAACGATCGAGTTTCCCGTTTCAATATGCTCGGCTTCGATGCTGTAGAAATGATATACGTTGTCTATGCTGATTTATAGACAAGAAGGGAACCGTGATCAAATTCAATTACCTTTACTAAGTAAAATTATATCCATGGATATAAGTCGGAGATGTTAAAATTTGTCACAACTAGCATAAATACAAATGTAATGATTTCCAACTGCGAGTGGTCACGCCAGTCAAGTATGCACTGTGTGCTGGTGTCTGATGAGAGACAGTGCATACTTTCGAAACCACTTTGTCAAAATAGAATTTTCAATGTAGATTAAAATTTTTAATGTTAATAAAAAGTTGTTCAATTTTAATCATCCCGCAAAAACAATTCCAATTTGATTCTGCTTTCGGAGGCTGATTCCGCAAAACGATCGAGTTTCCCGTTTCAATATGCTCGGCTTCGATGCTGTAGAAATGATATACGTTGTCTATGCTGATTTATAGACAAGAAGGGAACCGTGATCAAATTCAATTACCTTTACTAAGTAAAATTATATCCATGGATATAATTCGGAGATGTTAAAATTTGTCACAACTAGCATAAATACAAATGTAATGATTTCCAACTGCGAGTGGTCACGCCAGTCAAGTATGCACTGTGTGCTGGTGTCTGATGAGAGACAGTGCATACTTTCGAAACCACTTTGTCAAAATAGAATTTTCAATGTAGATTAAAATTTTTAATGTTAATAAAAAGTTGTTCAATTTTAATCATTCCGCAAAAACAATTCCAATTTGACTCTGCTTTCGGAGGCTGATTCCGCAAAACGATCGAGTTTCCCGTTTCAATATGCTCGGCTTCGATGCTGTAGAAATGATATACGTTGTCTATGCTGATTTATAGACAAGAAGGGAACCGTGATCAAATTCAATTACCTTTACTAAGTAAAATTATATCCATGGATATAAGTCGGAGATGTTAAAATTTGTCACAACTAGCATAAATACAAATGTAATGATTTCCAACTGCGAGTGGTCACGCCAGTCAAGTATGCACTGTGTGCTGGTGTCTGATGAGAGACAGTGCATACTTTCGAAACCACTTTGTCAAAATAGAATTTTCAATGTAGATTAAAATTTTTAATGTTAATAAAAAGTTGTTCAATTTTAATCATTCCGCAAAAACAATTCCAATTTGATTCTGCTTTCGGAGGCTGATTCCGCAAAACGATCGAGTTTCCCGTTTCAATATGCTCGGCTTCGATGCTGTAGAAATGATATACGTTGTCTATGCTGATTTATAGACAAGAAGGGAACCGTGATCAAATTCAATTACCTTTACTAAGTAAAATTATATCCATGGATATAAGTCGGAGATGTTAAAATTTGTCACAACTAGCATAAATACAAATGTAATGATTTCCAACTGCGAGTGGTCACGCCAGTCAAGTATGCACTGTGTGCTGGTGTCTGATGAGAGACAGTGCATACTTTCGAAACCACTTTGTCAAAATAGAATTTTCAATGTAGATTAAAATTTTTAATGTTAATAAAAAGTTGTTCAATTTTAATCATCCCGCAAAAACAATTCCAATTTGATTCTGCTTTCGGAGGCTGATTCCGCAAAACGATCGAGTTTCCCGTTTCAATATGCTCGGCTTCGATGCTGTAGAAATGATATACGTTGTCTATGCTGATTTATAGACAAGAAGGGAACCGTGATCAAATTCAATTACCTTTACTAAGTAAAATTATATCCATGGATATAAGTCGGAGATGTTAAAATTTGTCACAACTAGCATAAATACAAATGTAATGATTTCCAACTGCGAGTGGTCACGCCAGTCAAGTATGCACTGTGTGCTGGTGTCTGATGAGAGACAGTGCATACTTTCGAAACCACTTTGTCAAAATAGAATTTTCAATGTAGATTAAAATTTTTAATGTTAATAAAAAGTTGTTCAATTTTAATCATCCCGCAAAAACAATTCCAATTTGATTCTGCTTTCGGAGGCTGATTCCGCAAAACGATCGAGTTTCCCGTTTCAATATGCTCGGCTTCGATGCTGTAGAAATGATATACGTTGTCTATGCTGATTTATAGACAAGAAGGGAACCGTGATCAAATTCAATTACCTTTACTAAGTAAAATTATATCCATGGATATAAGTCGGAGATGTTAAAATTTGTCACAACTAGCATAAATACAAATGTAATGATTTCCAACTGCGAGTGGTCACGCCAGTCAAGTATGCACTGTGTGCTGGTGTCTGATGAGAGACAGTGCATACTTTCGAAACCACTTTGTCAAAATAGAATTTTCAATGTAGATTAAAATTTTTAATGTTAATAAAAAGTTGTTCAATTTTAATCATTCCGCAAAAACAATTCCAATTTGATTCTGCTTTCGGAGGCTGATTCCGCAAAACGATCGAGTTTCCCGTTTCAATATGCTCGGCTTCGATGCTGTAGAAATGATATACGTTGTCTATGCTGATTTATAGACAAGAAGGGAACCGTGATCAAATTCAATTACCTTTACTAAGTAAAATTATATCCATGGATATAAGTCGGAGATGTTAAAATTTGTCACAACTAGCATAAATACAAATGTAATGATTTCCAACTGCGAGTGGTCACGCCAGTCAAGTATGCACTGTGTGCTGGTGTCTGATGAGAGACAGTGCATACTTTCGAAACCACTTTGTCAAAATAGAATTTTCAATGTAGATTAAAATTTTTAATGTTAATAAAAAGTTGTTCAATTTTAATCATCCCGCAAAAACAATTCCAATTTGATTCTGCTTTCGGAGGCTGATTCCGCAAAACGATCGAGTTTCCCGTTTCAATATGCTCGGCTTCGATGCTGTAGAAATGATATACGTTGTCTATGCTGATTTATAGACAAGAAGGGAACCGTGATCAAATTCAATTACCTTTACTAAGTAAAATTATATCCATGGATATAAGTCGGAGATGTTAAAATTTGTCACAACTAGCATAAATACAAATGTAATGATTTCCAACTGCGAGTGGTCACGCCAGTCAAGTATGCACTGTGTGCTGGTGTCTGATGAGAGACAGTGCATACTTTCGAAACCACTTTGTCAAAATAGAATTTTCAATGTAGATTAAAATTTTTAATGTTAATAAAAAGTTGTTCAATTTTAATCATCCCGCAAAAACAATTCCAATTTGATTCTGCTTTCGGAGGCTGATTCCGCAAAACGATCGAGTTTCCCGTTTCAATATGCTCGGCTTCGATGCTGTAGAAATGATATACGTTGTCTATGCTGATTTATAGACAAGAAGGGAACCGTGATCAAATTCAATTACCTTTACTAAGTAAAATTATATCCATGGATATAAGTCGGAGATGTTAAAATTTGTCACAACTAGCATAAATACAAATGTAATGATTTCCAACTGCGAGTGGTCACGCCAGTCAAGTATGCACTGTGTGCTGGTGTCTGATGAGAGACAGTGCATACTTTCGAAACCACTTTGTCAAAATAGAATTTTCAATGTAGATTAAAATTTTTAATGTTAATAAAAAGTTGTTCAATTTTAATCATTCCGCAAAAACAATTCCAATTTGATTCTGCTTTCGGAGGCTGATTCCGCAAAACGATCGAGTTTCCCGTTTCAATATGCTCGGCTTCGATGCTGTAGAAATGATATACGTTGTCTATGCTGATTTATAGACAAGAAGGGAACCGTGATCAAATTCAATTACCTTTACTAAGTAAAATTATATCCATGGATATAAGTCCGAGATGTTAAAATTTGTCACAACTAGCATAAATACAAATGTAATGATTTCCAACTGCGAGTGGTCACGCCAGTCAAGTATGCACTGTGTGCTGGTGTCTGATGAGAGACAGTGCATACTTTCGAAACCACTTTGTCAAAATAGAATTTTCAATGTAGATTAAAATTTTTAATGTTAATAAAAAGTTGTTCAATTTTAATCATCCCGCAAAAACAATTCCAATTTGATTCTGCTTTCGGAGGCTGATTCCGCAAAACGATCGAGTTTCCCGTTTCAATATGCTCGGCTTCGATGCTGTAGAAATGATATACGTTGTCTATGCTGATTTATAGACAAGAAGGGAACCGTGATCAAATTCAATTACCTTTACTAAGTAAAATTATATCCATGGATATAAGTCGGAGATGTTAAAATTTGTCACAACTAGCATAAATACAAATGTAATGATTTCCAACTGCGAGTGGTCACGCCAGTCAAGTATGCACTGTGTGCTGGTGTCTGATGAGAGACAGTGCATACTTTCGAAACCACTTTGTCAAAATAGAATTTTCAATGTAGATTAAAATTTTTAATGTTAATAAAAAGTTGTTCAATTTTAATCATCCCGCAAAAACAATTCCAATTTGATTCTGCTTTCGGAGGCTGATTCCGCAAAACGATCGAGTTTCCCGTTTCAATATGCTCGGCTTCGATGCTGTAGAAATGATATACGTTGTCTATGCTGATTTATAGACAAGAAGGGAACCGTGATCAAATTCAATTACCTTTACTAAGTAAAATTATATCCATGGATATAAGTCGGAGATGTTAAAATTTGTCACAACTAGCATAAATACAAATGTAATGATTTCCAACTGCGAGTGGTCACGACAGTCAAGTATGCACTGTGTGCTGGTGTCTGATGAGAGACAGTGCATACTTTCGAAACCACTTTGTCAAAATAGAATTTTCAATGTAGATTAAAATTTTTAATGTTAATAAAAAGTTGTTCAATTTTAATCATCCCGCAAAAACAATTCCAATTTGATTCTGCTTTCGGAGGCTGATTCCGCAAAACGATCGAGTTTCCCGTTTCAATATGCTCGGCTTCGATGCTGTAGAAATGATATACGTTGTCTATGCTGATTTATAGACAAGAAGGGAACCGTGATCAAATTCAATTACCTTTACTAAGTAAAATTATATCCATGGATATAAGTCGGAGATGTTAAAATTTGTCACAACTAGCATAAATACAAATGTAATGATTTCCAACTGCGAGTGGTCACGCCAGTCAAGTATGCACTGTGTGCTGGTGTCTGATGAGAGACAGTGCATACTTTCGAAACCACTTTGTCAAAATAGAATTTTCAATGTAGATTAAAATTTTTAATGTTAATAAAAAGTTGTTCAATTTTAATCATCCCGCAAAAACAATTCCAATTTGATTCTGCTTTCGGAGGCTGATTCCGCAAAACGATCGAGTTTCCCGTTTCAATATGCTCGGCTTCGATGCTGTAGAAATGATATACGTTGTCTATGCTGATTTATAGACAAGAAGGGAACCGTGATCAAATTCAATTACCTTTACTAAGTAAAATTATATCCATGGATATAAGTCGGAGATGTTAAAATTTGTCACAACTAGCATAAATACAAATGTAATGATTTCCAACTGCGAGTGGTCACGCCAGTCAAGTATGCACTGTGTGCTGGTGTCTGATGAGAGACAGTGCATACTTTCGAAACCACTTTGTCAAAATAGAATTTTCAATGTAGATTAAAATTTTTAATGTTAATAAAAAGTTGTTCAATTTTAATCATCCCGCAAAAACAATTCCAATTTGATTCTGCTTTCGGAGGCTGATTCCGCAAAACGATCGAGTTTCCCGTTTCAATATGCTCGGCTTCGATGCTGTAGAAATGATATACGTTGTCTATGCTGATTTATAGACAAGAAGGGAACCGTGATCAAATTCAATTACCTTTACTAAGTAAAATTATATCCATGGATATAAGTCGGAGATGTTAAAATTTGTCACAACTAGCATAAATACAAATGTAATGATTTCCAACTGCGAGTGGTCACGCCAGTCAAGTATGCACTGTGTGCTGGTGTCTGATGAGAGACAGTGCATACTTTCGAAACCACTTTGTCAAAATAGAATTTTCAATGTAGATTAAAATTTTTAATGTTAATAAAAAGTTGTTCAATTTTAATCATCCCGCAAAAACAATTCCAATTTGATTCTGCTTTCGGAGGCTGATTCCGCAAAACGATCGAGTTTCCCGTTTCAATATGCTCGGCTTCGATGCTGTAGAAATGATATACGTTGTCTATGCTGATTTATAGACAAGAAGGGAACCGTGATCAAATTCAATTACCTTTACTAAGTAAAATTATATCCATGGATATAAGTCGGAGATGTTAAAATTTGTCACAACTAGCATAAATACAAATGTAATGATTTCCAACTGCGAGTGGTCACGCCAGTCAAGTATGCACTGTGTGCTGGTGTCTGATGAGAGACAGTGCATACTTTCGAAACCACTTTGTCAAAATAGAATTTTCAATGTAGATTAAAATTTTTAATGTTAATAAAAAGTTGTTCAATTTTAATCATTCCGCAAAAACAATTCCAATTTGATTCTGCTTTCGGAGGCTGATTCCGCAAAACGATCGAGTTTCCCGTTTCAATATGCTCGGCTTCGATGCTGTAGAAATGATATACGTTGTCTATGCTGATTTATAGACAAGAAGGGAACCGTGATCAAATTCAATTACCTTTACTAAGTAAAATTATATCCATGGATATAAGTCCGAGATGTTAAAATTTGTCACAACTAGCATAAATACAAATGTAATGATTTCCAACTGCGAGTGGTCACGCCAGTCAAGTATGCACTGTGTGCTGGTGTCTGATGAGAGACAGTGCATACTTTCGAAACCACTTTGTCAAAATAGAATTTTCAATGTAGATTAAAATTTTTAATGTTAATAAAAAGTTGTTCAATTTTAATCATCCCGCAAAAACAATTCCAATTTGATTCTGCTTTCGGAGGCTGATTCCGCAAAACGATCGAGTTTCCCGTTTCAATATGCTCGGCTTCGATGCTGAAGAAATGATATACGTTGTCTATGCTGATTTATAGACAAGAAGGGAACCGTGATCAAATTCAATTACCTTTACTAAGTAAAATTATATCCATGGATATAAGTCGGAGATGTTAAAATTTGTCACAACTAGCATAAATACAAATGTAATGATTTCCAACTGCGAGTGGTCACGCCAGTCAAGTATGCACTGTGTGCTGGTGTCTGATGAGAGACAGTGCATACTTTCGAAACCACTTTGTCAAAATAGAATTTTCAATGTAGATTAAAATTTTTAATGTTAATAAAAAGTTGTTCAATTTTAATCATCCCGCAAAAACAATTCCAATTTGATTCTGCTTTCGGAGGCTGATTCCGCAAAACGATCGAGTTTCCCGTTTCAATATGCTCGGCTTCGATGCTGTAGAAATGATATACGTTGTCTATGCTGATTTATAGACAAGAAGGGAACCGTGATCAAATTCAATTACCTTTACTAAGTAAAATTATATCCATGGATATAAGTCGGAGATGTTAAAATTTGTCACAACTAGCATAAATACAAATGTAATGATTTCCAACTGCGAGTGGTCACGCCAGTCAAGTATGCACTGTGTGCTGGTGTCTGATGAGAGACAGTGCATACTTTCGAAACCACTTTGTCAAAATAGAATTTTCAATGTAGATTAAAATTTTTAATGTTAATAAAAAGTTGTTCAATTTTAATCATTCCGCAAAAACAATTCCAATTTGATTCTGCTTTCGGAGGCTGATTCCGCAAAACGATCGAGTTTCCCGTTTCAATATGCTCGGCTTCGATGCTGTAGAAATGATATACGTTGTCTATGCTGATTTATAGACAAGAAGGGAACCGTGATCAAATTCAATTACCTTTACTAAGTAAAATTATATCCATGGATATAAGTCGGAGATGTTAAAATTTGTCACAACTAGCATAAATACAAATGTAATGATTTCCAACTGCGAGTGGTCACGCCAGTCAAGTATGCACTGTGTGCTGGTGTCTGATGAGAGACAGTGCATACTTTCGAAACCACTTTGTCAAAATAGAATTTTCAATGTAGATTAAAATTTTTAATGTTAATAAAAAGTTGTTCAATTTTAATCATCCCGCAAAAACAATTCCAATTTGATTCTGCTTTCGGAGGCTGATTCCGCAAAACGATCGAGTTTCCCGTTTCAATATGCTCGGCTTCGATGCTGAAGAAATGATATACGTTGTCTATGCTGATTTATAGACAAGAAGGGAACCGTGATCAAATTCAATTACCTTTACTAAGTAAAATTATATCCATGGATATAAGTCGGAGATGTTAAAATTTGTCACAACTAGCATAAATACAAATGTAATGATTTCCAACTGCGAGTGGTCACGCCAGTCAAGTATGCACTGTGTGCTGGTGTCTGATGAGAGACAGTGCATACTTTCGAAACCACTTTGTCAAAATAGAATTTTCAATGTAGATTAAAATTTTTAATGTTAATAAAAAGTTGTTCAATTTTAATCATCCCGCAAAAACAATTCCAATTTGATTCTGCTTTCGGAGGCTGATTCCGCAAAACGATCGAGTTTCCCGTTTCAATATGCTCGGCTTCGATGCTGTAGAAATGATATACGTTGTCTATGCTGATTTATAGACAAGAAGGGAACCGTGATCAAATTCAATTACCTTTACTAAGTAAAATTATATCCATGGATATAAGTCGGAGATGTTAAAATTTGTCACAACTAGCATAAATACAAATGTAATGATTTCCAACTGCGAGTGGTCACGCCAGTCAAGTATGCACTGTGTGCTGGTGTCTGATGAGAGACAGTGCATACTTTCGAAACCACTTTGTCAAAATAGAATTTTCAATGTAGATTAAAATTTTTAATGTTAATAAAAAGTTGTTCAATTTTAATCATTCCGCAAAAACAATTCCAATTTGATTCTGCTTTCGGAGGCTGATTCCGCAAAACGATCGAGTTTCCCGTTTCAATATGCTCGGCTTCGATGCTGTAGAAATGATATACGTTGTCTATGCTGATTTATAGACAAGAAGGGAACCGTGATCAAATTCAATTACCTTTACTAAGTAAAATTATATCCATGGATATAAGTCCGAGATGTTAAAATTTGTCACAACTAGCATAAATACAAATGTAATGATTTCCAACTGCGAGTGGTCACGCCAGTCAAGTATGCACTGTGTGCTGGTGTCTGATGAGAGACAGTGCATACTTTCGAAACCACTTTGTCAAAATAGAATTTTCAATGTAGATTAAAATTTTTAATGTTAATAAAAAGTTGTTCAATTTTAATCATCCCGCAAAAACAATTCCAATTTGATTCTGCTTTCGGAGGCTGATTCCGCAAAACGATCGAGTTTCCCGTTTCAATATGCTCGGCTTCGATGCTGAAGAAATGATATACGTTGTCTATGCTGATTTATAGACAAGAAGGGAACCGTGATCAAATTCAATTACCTTTACTAAGCAAAATTATATCCATGGATATAAGTCGGAGATGTTAAAATTTGTCACAACTAGCATAAATACAAATGTAATGATTTCCAACTGCGAGTGGTCACGCCAGTCAAGTATGCACTGTGTGCTGGTGTCTGATGAGAGACAGTGCATACTTTCGAAACCACTTTGTCAAAATAGAATTTTCAATGTAGATTAAAATTTTTAATGTTAATAAAAAGTTGTTCAATTTTAATCATCCCGCAAAAACAATTCCAATTTGATTCTGCTTTCGGAGGCTGATTCCGCAAAACGATCGAGTTTCCCGTTTCAATATGCTCGGCTTCGATGCTGTAGAAATGATATACGTTGTCTATGCTGATTTATAGACAAGAAGGGAACCGTGATCAAATTCAATTACCTTTACTAAGTAAAATTATATCCATGGATATAAGTCGGAGATGTTAAAATTTGTCACAACTAGCATAAATACAAATGTAATGATTTCCAACTGCGAGTGGTCACGCCAGTCAAGTATGCACTGTGTGCTGGTGTCTGATGAGAGACAGTGCATACTTTCGAAACCACTTTGTCAAAATAGAATTTTCAATGTAGATTAAAATTTTTAATGTTAATAAAAAGTTGTTCAATTTTAATCATTCCGCAAAAACAATTCCAATTTGACTCTGCTTTCGGAGGCTGATTCCGCAAAACGATCGAGTTTCCCGTTTCAATATGCTCGGCTTCGATGCTGTAGAAATGATATACGTTGTCTATGCTGATTTATAGACAAGAAGGGAACCGTGATCAAATTCAATTACCTTAACTAAGTAAAATTATATCCATGGATATAAGTCGGAGATGTTAAAATTTGTCACAACTAGCATAAATACAAATGTAATGATTTCCAACTGCGAGTGGTCACGCCAGTCAAGTATGCACTGTGTGCTGGTGTCTGATGAGAGACAGTGCATACTTTCGAAACCACTTTGTCAAAATAGAATTTTCAATGTAGATTAAAATTTTTAATGTTAATAAAAAGTTGTTCAATTTTAATCATCCCGCAAAAACAATTCCAATTTGATTCTGCTTTCGGAGGCTGATTCCGCAAAACGATCGAGTTTTGCGTTTCAATATGCTCGGCTTCGATGCTGTAGAAATGATATACGTTGTCTATGCTGATTTATAGACAAGAAGGGAACCGTGATCAAATTCAATTACCTTTACTAAGTAAAATTATATCCATGGATATAAGTCGGAGATGTTAAAATTTGTCACAACTAGCATAAATACAAATGTAATGATTTCCAACTGCGAGTGGTCACGCCAGTCAAGTATGCACTGTGTGCTGGTGTCTGATGAGAGACAGTGCATACTTTCGAAACCACTTTGTCAAAATAGAATTTTCAATGTAGATTAAAATTTTTAATGTTAATAAAAAGTTGTTCAATTTTAATCATCCCGCAAAAACAATTCCAATTTGATTCTGCTTTCGGAGGCTGATTCCGCAAAACGATCGAGTTTCCCGTTTCAATATGCTCGGCTTCGATGCTGTAGAAATGATATACGTTGTCTATGCTGATTTATAGACAAGAAGGGAACCGTGATCAAATTCAATTACCTTTACTAAGTAAAATTATATCCATGGATATAAGTCGGAGATGTTAAAATTTGTCACAACTAGCATAAATACAAATGTAATGATTTCCAACTGCGAGTGGTCACGCCAGTCAAGTATGCACTGTGTGCTGGTGTCTGATGAGAGACAGTGCATACTTTCGAAACCACTTTGTCAAAATAGAATTTTCAATGTAGATTAAAATTTTTAATGTTAATAAAAAGTTGTTCAATTTTAATCATTCCGCAAAAACAATTCCAATTTGATTCTGCTTTCGGAGGCTGATTCCGCAAAACGATCGAGTTTCCCGTTTCAATATGCTCGGCTTCGATGCTGTAGAAATGATATACGTTGTCTATGCTGATTTATAGACAAGAAGGGAACCGTGATCAAATTCAATTACCTTTACTAAGTAAAATTATATCCATGGATATAAGTCGGAGATGTTAAAATTTGTCACAACTAGCATAAATACAAATGTAATGATTTCCAACTGCGAGTGGTCACGCCAGTCAAGTATGCACTGTGTGCTGGTGTCTGATGAGAGACAGTGCATACTTTCGAAACCACTTTGTCAAAATAGAATTTTCAATGTAGATTAAAATTTTTAATGTTAATAAAAAGTTGTTCAATTTTAATCATCCCGCAAAAACAATTCCAATTTGATTCTGCTTTCGGAGGCTGATTCCGCAAAACGATCGAGTTTCCCGTTTCAATATGCTCGGCTTCGATGCTGTAGAAATGATATACGTTGTCTATGCTGATTTATAGACAAGAAGGGAACCGTGATCAAATTCAATTACCTTTACTAAGTAAAATTATATCCATGGATATAAGTCGGAGATGTTAAAATTTGTCACAACTAGCATAAATACAAATGTAATGATTTCCAACTGCGAGTGGTCACGCCAGTCAAGTATGCACTGTGTGCTGGTGTCTGATGAGAGACAGTGCATACTTTCGAAACCACTTTGTCAAAATAGAATTTTCAATGTAGATTAAAATTTTTAATGTTAATAAAAAGTTGTTCAATTTTAATCATCCCGCAAAAACAATTCCAATTTGATTCTGCTTTCGGAGGCTGATTCCGCAAAACGATCGAGTTTCCCGTTTCAATATGCTCGGCTTCGATGCTGTAGAAATGATATACGTTGTCTATGCTGATTTATAGACAAGAAGGGAACCGTGATCAAATTCAATTACCTTTACTAAGTAAAATTATATCCATGGATATAAGTCGGAGATGTTAAAATTTGTCACAACTAGCATAAATACAAATGTAATGATTTCCAACTGCGAGTGGTCACGCCAGTCAAGTATGCACTGTGTGCTGGTGTCTGATGAGAGACAGTGCATACTTTCGAAACCACTTTGTCAAAATAGAATTTTCAATGTAGATTAAAATTTTTAATGTTAATAAAAAGTTGTTCAATTTTAATCATTCCGCAAAAACAATTCCAATTTGATTCTGCTTTCGGAGGCTGATTCCGCAAAACGATCGAGTTTCCCGTTTCAATATGCTCGGCTTCGATGCTGTAGAAATGATATACGTTGTCTATGCTGATTTATAGACAAGAAGGGAACCGTGATCAAATTCAATTACCTTTACTAAGTAAAATTATATCCATGGATATAAGTCGGAGATGTTAAAATTTGTCACAACTAGCATAAATACAAATGTAATGATTTCCAACTGCGAGTGGTCACGCCAGTCAAGTATGCACTGTGTGCTGGTGTCTGATGAGAGACAGTGCATACTTTCGAAACCACTTTGTCAAAATAGAATTTTCAATGTAGATTAAAATTTTTAATGTTAATAAAAAGTTGTTCAATTTTAATCATCCCGCAAAAACAATTCCAATTTGATTCTGCTTTCGGAGGCTGATTCCGCAAAACGATCGAGTTTCCCGTTTCAATATGCTCGGCTTCGATGCTGTAGAAATGATATACGTTGTCTATGCTGATTTATAGACAAGAAGGGAACCGTGATCAAATTCAATTACCTTTACTAAGTAAAATTATATCCATGGATATAAGTCGGAGATGTTAAAATTTGTCACAACTAGCATAAATACAAATGTAATGATTTCCAACTGCGAGTGGTCACGCCAGTCAAGTATGCACTGTGTGCTGGTGTCTGATGAGAGACAGTGCATACTTTCGAAACCACTTTGTCAAAATAGAATTTTCAATGTAGATTAAAATTTTTAATGTTAATAAAAAGTTGTTCAATTTTAATCATCCCGCAAAAACAATTCCAATTTGATTCTGCTTTCGGAGGCTGATTCCGCAAAACGATCGAGTTTCCCGTTTCAATATGCTCGGCTTCGATGCTGTAGAAATGATATACGTTGTCTATGCTGATTTATAGACAAGAAGGGAACCGTGATCAAATTCAATTACCTTTACTAAGTAAAATTATATCCATGGATATAAGTCGGAGATGTTAAAATTTGTCACAACTAGCATAAATACAAATGTAATGATTTCCAACTGCGAGTGGTCACGCCAGTCAAGTATGCACTGTGTGCTGGTGTCTGATGAGAGACAGTGCATACTTTCGAAACCACTTTGTCAAAATAGAATTTTCAATGTAGATTAAAATTTTTAATGTTAATAAAAAGTTGTTCAATTTTAATCATCCCGCAAAAACAATTCCAATTTGATTCTGCTTTCGGAGGCTGATTCCGCAAAACGATCGAGTTTCCCGTTTCAATATGCTCGGCTTCGATGCTGTAGAAATGATATACGTTGTCTATGCTGATTTATAGACAAGAAGGGAACCGTGATCAAATTCAATTACCTTTACTAAGTAAAATTATATCCATGGATATAAGTCGGAGATGTTAAAATTTGTCACAACTAGCATAAATACAAATGTAATGATTTCCAACTGCGAGTGGTCACGCCAGTCAAGTATGCACTGTGTGCTGGTGTCTGATGAGAGACAGTGCATACTTTCGAAACCACTTTGTCAAAATAGAATTTTCAATGTAGATTAAAATTTTTAATGTTAATAAAAAGTTGTTCAATTTTAATCATTCCGCAAAAACAATTCCAATTTGATTCTGCTTTCGGAGGCTGATTCCGCAAAACGATCGAGTTTCCCGTTTCAATATGCTCGGCTTCGATGCTGTAGAAATGATATACGTTGTCTATGCTGATTTATAGACAAGAAGGGAACCGTGATCAAATTCAATTACCTTTACTAAGTAAAATTATATCCATGGATATAAGTCGGAGATGTTAAAATTTGTCACAACTAGCATAAATACAAATGTAATGATTTCCAACTGCGAGTGGTCACGCCAGTCAAGTATGCACTGTGTGCTGGTGTCTGATGAGAGACAGTGCATACTTTCGAAACCACTTTGTCAAAATAGAATTTTCAATGTAGATTAAAATTTTTAATGTTAATAAAAAGTTGTTCAATTTTAATCATCCCGCAAAAACAATTCCAATTTGATTCTGCTTTCGGAGGCTGATTCCGCAAAACGATCGAGTTTCCCGTTTCAATATGCTCGGCTTCGATGCTGTAGAAATGATATACGTTGTCTATGCTGATTTATAGACAAGAAGGGAACCGTGATCAAATTCAATTACCTTTACTAAGTAAAATTATATCCATGGATATAAGTCGGAGATGTTAAAATTTGTCACAACTAGCATAAATACAAATGTAATGATTTCCAACTGCGAGTGGTCACGCCAGTCAAGTATGCACTGTGTGCTGGTGTCTGATGAGAGACAGTGCATACTTTCGAAACCACTTTGTCAAAATAGAATTTTCAATGTAGATTAAAATTTTTAATGTTAATAAAAAGTTGTTCAATTTTAATCATCCCGCAAAAACAATTCCAATTTGATTCTGCTTTCGGAGGCTGATTCCGCAAAACGATCGAGTTTCCCGTTTCAATATGCTCGGCTTCGATGCTGTAGAAATGATATACGTTGTCTATGCTGATTTATAGACAAGAAGGGAACCGTGATCAAATTCAATTACCTTTACTAAGTAAAATTATATCCATGGATATAAGTCGGAGATGTTAAAATTTGTCACAACTAGCATAAATACAAATGTAATGATTTCCAACTGCGAGTGGTCACGCCAGTCAAGTATGCACTGTGTGCTGGTGTCTGATGAGAGACAGTGCATACTTTCGAAACCACTTTGTCAAAATAGAATTTTCAATGTAGATTAAAATTTTTAATGTTAATAAAAAGTTGTTCAATTTTAATCATTCCGCAAAAACAATTCCAATTTGACTCTGCTTTCGGAGGCTGATTCCGCAAAACGATCGAGTTTCCCGTTTCAATATGCTCGGCTTCGATGCTGTAGAAATGATATACGTTGTCTATGCTGATTTATAGACAAGAAGGGAACCGTGATCAAATTCAATTACCTTTACTAAGTAAAATTATATCCATGGATATAAGTCGGAGATGTTAAAATTTGTCACAACTAGCATAAATACAAATGTAATGATTTCCAACTGCGAGTGGTCACGCCAGTCAAGTATGCACTGTGTGCTGGTGTCTGATGAGAGACAGTGCATACTTTCGAAACCACTTTGTCAAAATAGAATTTTCAATGTAGATTAAAATTTTTAATGTTAATAAAAAGTTGGTCAATTTTAATCATCCCGCAAAAACAATTCCAATTTGATTCTGCTTTCGGAGGCTGATTCCGCAAAACGATCGAGTTTCCCGTTTCAATATGCTCGGCTTCGATGCTGTAGAAATGATATACGTTGTCTATGCTGATTTATAGACAAGAAGGGAACCGTGATCAAATTCAATTACCTTTACTAAGTAAAATTATATCCATGGATATAAGTCGGAGATGTTAAAATTTGTCACAACTAGCATAAATACAAATGTAATGATTTCCAACTGCGAGTGGTCACGCCAGTCAAGTATGCACTGTGTGCTGGTGTCTGATGAGAGACAGTGCATACTTTCGAAACCACTTTGTCAAAATAGAATTTTCAATGTAGATTAAAATTTTTAATGTTAATAAAAAGTTGTTCAATTTTAATCATTCCGCAAAAACAATTCCAATTTGATTCTGCTTTCGGAGGCTGATTCCGCAAAACGATCGAGTTTCCCGTTTCAATATGCTCGGCTTCGATGCTGTAGAAATGATATACGTTGTCTATGCTGATTTATAGACAAGAAGGGAACCGTGATCAAATTCAATTACCTTTACTAAGTAAAATTATATCCATGGATATAAGTCGGAGATGTTAAAATTTGTCACAACTAGCATAAATACAAATGTAATGATTTCCAACTGCGAGTGGTCACGCCAGTCAAGTATGCACTGTGTGCTGGTGTCTGATGAGAGACAGTGCATACTTTCGAAACCACTTTGTCAAAATAGAATTTTCAATGTAGATTAAAATTTTTAATGTTAATAAAAAGTTGTTCAATTTTAATCATCCCGCAAAAACAATTCCAATTTGATTCTGCTTTCGGAGGCTGATTCCGCAAAACGATCGAGTTTCCCGTTTCAATATGCTCGGCTTCGATGCTGTAGAAATGATATACGTTGTCTATGCTGATTTATAGACAAGAAGGGAACCGTGATCAAATTCAATTACCTTTACTAAGTAAAATTATATCCATGGATATAAGTCGGAGATGTTAAAATTTGTCACAACTAGCATAAATACAAATGTAATGATTTCCAACTGCGAGTGGTCACGCCAGTCAAGTATGCACTGTGTGCTGGTGTCTGATGAGAGACAGTGCATACTTTCGAAACCACTTTGTCAAAATAGAATTTTCAATGTAGATTAAAATTTTTAATGTTAATAAAAAGTTGTTCAATTTTAATCATCCCGCAAAAACAATTCCAATTTGATTCTGCTTTCGGAGGCTGATTCCGCAAAACGATCGAGTTTCCCGTTTCAATATGCTCGGCTTCGATGCTGTAGAAATGATATACGTTGTCTATGCTGATTTATAGACAAGAAGAGAACCGTGATCAAATTCAATTACCTTTACTAAGTAAAATTATATCCATGGATATAAGTCGGAGATGTTAAAATTTGTCACAACTAGCATAAATACAAATGTAATGATTTCCAACTGCGAGTGGTCACGCCAGTCAAGTATGCACTGTGTGCTGGTGTCTGATGAGAGACAGTGCATACTTTCGAAACCACTTTGTCAAAATAGAATTTTCAATGTAGATTAAAATTTTTAATGTTAATAAAAAGTTGTTCAATTTTAATCATTCCGCAAAAACAATTCCAATTTGATTCTGCTTTCGGAGGCTGATTCCGCAAAACGATCGAGTTTCCCGTTTCAATATGCTCGGCTTCGATGCTGTAGAAATGATATACGTTGTCTATGCTGATTTATAGACAAGAAGGGAACCGTGATCAAATTCAATTACCTTTACCAAGTAAAATTATATCCATGGATATAAGTCGGAGATGTTAAAATTTGTCACAACTAGCATAAATACAAATGTAATGATTTCCAACTGCGAGTGGTCACGCCAGTCAAGTATGCACTGTGTGCTGGTGTCTGATGAGAGACAGTGCATACTTTCGAAACCACTTTGTCAAAATAGAATTTTCAATGTAGATTAAAATTTTTAATGTTAATAAAAAGTTGTTCAATTTTAATCATCCCGCAAAAACAATTCCAATTAGGTAAATAGATATTTAATAGTACGATCGCATTGTGCTTTCGAATCGGGTGGATTTAGATTTAGTGACAACGAAATCAGTAAGGATTGAAATGAGCCAAAACTTCAATTAAATTAAAAATCACCTATATAATGCTGGTATCAGATTCTTGGCGAGAGACCTTTAACGTAGCCGAGGACGTGAATAGGGATGATTTCCTCGTCAACGTTCGCCTGTTTTGCTACATTTACACTTTTGGCAAGACCTGATCACAAAATTGTTGATGATTTGCTCGCCTAGTTCCGATGACATTTAGCAACTTATTTCGTTTGCATACGAATTTATGGACAAGAAGCATCATACCGGACAAGATCCGTGAATACAGATGCGATTCAGAACTGAATTTTGCTGTGAAGGAAACAACATTTCCACGCCGTAGACATCGAAGCAGCGGTAAAACACCTCTAGGAAGAGAAAGCACATATTAGAAGAATGTGGCTAAACTCATCAGAAGCGAAAGTAGTAAGGGGAAAACGACGGTAAGGCACGAAGAGTACTTAAAGAATTGGCTACCAAAACAGTCTTTCAGATTAAAGCAGATATAGGAAACACCATGGATATAGTGGTCAGAATATGACGAACTAATCGTGAAAAACATCAACAACGGGGATTACCATGAGCTGAGAAAAGATTTTTTACTAAACTCTATCAAACGAGTGTAAAGAATTTCGGAACTATTGGAAAAGCCATCAAACTACGGGTCCAAAACCCAGCGTTGCTAAGATTTAAGTGCATATATACAAAGAAGGAAGTGAGCTAAAGAAAATTATCACCACTATAAATGTTTGAACAAGGAAAATCGTAAAATTTGTTCTAGATGAATGTAACGCGTCAGGGAATATTATTGATAGGTTAGTTAGAATTTAAGAGGAGGTGATAGAGGAAGATGGACTAATTGTATCATTTTATGCCAAGGCTCTGTTTCCAAAACTGCTGGCAAAACAAGAAATTAGGTTCTTTTAGGACTGGCTATAAGAGAAGAATACATCATCGAAAAGGAGAAAGAGGGCTCAACATTATTTGAAACTTACCTCGATTTGCATGAGTGAAACCTACTTTACTTTCAAAGCGAAGTACTTCAAAGAAGCTTTTGACCGTTATCACCACTTATGAGTGCGGTATTTCTGGACAGAATTGAAAAAAAAACCGTCATGACAAAGGTTCGCTTTCCTGTGTAGACGATATCCTAGCTATCAGGTAGGAAGATGCTTTGGCAGATATTTTGGAAAAGCTGAACAAAGCACAAAAAAATGCAAGTTGAAAACAATGAAAGAATATAGTTCTTGGATTTGATAATAATCGGGAAAGAAGCTCTTCTTAAGCTTTGTATCTACCGAAAGCCCACACATACGCAAAGATCAGTACTGGTGTTCTTACAAAATGGTGCCCTACAATTCGATGATTCATCGGTTATTAACAGCGGCCATGGATCCGGAAAGTTTAAGCACGCAATTAAATTATATCGAAGGTAACGCAATATATTGGAAATCTTAGAAAAAAGAAGAAGGACAAAATACAGCGTGATCTTTTAACAACGCTCTTAACATACGAAAAACAAACAACCATAAGAATAAGAATAGTTTTATGGTCAATTTTCAAAAAAGTTTGGAAGTTTTTGAACGCTTTGATATAAAAGCAGTTCCAACCAGTAAGTTGTGAAATATTAGGTGTTAGTAGTAGTAAAAAATTAGGTGCTAACCTATGCCACGTGAAGGACAAAGAGGTAAAAAAGCGAGCTGTGTAATTTACAGAACTACTTGCCCAGAATGAGAGAAGTATACATGGATCAAACAAAACGGTTAATTGGTGTTGGACTTACGTGAGAAGCAGCTTCACCGTGGAAAAGGAACACAACAAAAGTATGATCAGCAGTAGTGAAACGCATCTTGGAGGAGGAGCTACAGCAGGTGCAAAAATTAGATGCAGGCGAAAGCCTAAACATATGGAAAACTCCGATGAATAGATAACTAAACACAGACCAGGGCACCTGTGCGCAAAAAGTTTTTAGCACTGATTAATATTGGCGAGCATTTAATTTTACGTAATAAAAGCTTGAAACCAAGATCAAATAGTGTGGGACAATGGAGGAGCCTCAAAAGCAGGCACTCTTTGACACTTTTGAAGGGAATTTTGAGTAAGAACAAATGGGATATGGAATTCAAATAATAGTAAGCGTCTAAATCTGCGCTGAACGCACCCTACAGTATCATTTAAATAATTAAAGTTTAGAGACCAGATTTTATACGAGAATCAAGCATGCTACGGACAAGTGGAAAGAACAAATGAATGGAAGGAGTGATGTTGATGGCGAAACTGGACAAATGAGTTAGCTTGAAAACTTGTGCTGTATAGTACACACAAACCAAACTATTTTGCTTATTCAAACGCAAGACTATTCGACTATATAAGAACAAAGTAGTGTTTTTTGTCTTACTCTGGAGCCCAAAAATTAAACTATTATATTCACATTAACTGCCTAAACTCGAAAAAGTTAGAAATTATCCCTCAAAGCATTTTTTCAAAAAGCTTTTTCAAATAAGGAAGTGGAAAGGCAGAGGTTATCGGCTTACATATTTTACGTTTTTCTCAATGAGTGATATTTCGGCATCATTTACTTGCAAAGTTTTCGGACAATTTTTTTCTTTTCCAGGAAAGAAGCCATTGCTCAAGATGTTACTGAATGAAATTGAGACAATTGCTAGCAAAATCTTAAAGCTATTTAACAGTTATGTCAAACAACCTTCTATACTCAATAATTTTTATTCGTATGCCTCGCATTAAGTATACTAAAATTACAGTATTAGCAAACTTGAACTGATCACCTGTGCTTTCTAGTTTATCTCATAATTTTTACAATTTGAATATTCTGACCGATGGAATCAAGACGCGAGCATTGAACAGCGATGGGAATATTGCTTCAAAAGGCTGAGGGTCAGAGCCGCAAACAGTTTCAAATGTTGGTCGGTCTCTTGTTCAATCAATCTTGCTGAGCTGGTACTCAATAGTAGTGGTTTGATCCTTTACCAATTCGGGCACCATATCCATACATTTTATCTGTAATCGCGGGAGTGGTGTGATGACTGCTACAAAAACATTATCAATAACTCCTATTAAATTGGCAATCCATAGGAGGGGCTTTTCAATTAATTTGTGATTTCCTCATTATCTTTGAAGATTTTCGCTGGACACTTTAAACCTCATGAGAGATAATAAAAGATATCGCTAAATTTGAGTAGCTTGAAGCATAATACTGCTGAGCAGGTCATATAGAAGGAGAAAACAATCCAAAGTTGATTCGCTTATTTAATTGGACATTCATATTTTAAATATGAATTTTCCAATTGCGGAACTACTAACCTATAGCCAATCAATTGATCCCTATCATATTTGTTGCAAAAAAAATTTCGATTATAACGAAAAATGCATATGCTGCCTAAATTGCACCATGTTGAATGCATCTTATAAAATTTAAAGGTATCATTACTGTTGTACTGTAAGTTAGTTAATACCAGTAATGATAGCTTTATGAGAAGATCCAATTGACCATAAAGAGATTTGATTGTCAGTTTGAAATCTCTTTTCAACAGTGCACATTATTTGTTCCTTAACGGGACATAGCACCTTCAAATTTTCAAAAAATCGATTTTTTTTAACACATTCTATGTAAGAATGAAGCTTGGAGAATATGATTTTAATAATATATAGTTGAAATTCTATTTGTAAATTGTGAGCATATATAGCAAAGCGTGCCAAGCAGTGGCGGCTCCTCAGAGCAGACAAGGGAAGCAGTGCCTGCGTGATAAAATTTATAAAATATATTGGCTTAATTAATAAATAAATACAAAAATTCATTCCTAACATAAATAGCAATTTTTGTACAGTTCAGTGCCTCAATGCAAGCTGCCGAAAAAAAACAACGGGAATCAATTCTATACCCAGACCAGAGAACTGCCTCCGTGCAAAAAATAAAAAAAAAATTACCTAAAAAGACCGACGAAATCAGTTCTATACCCAGAGCGCTGTCTCAGTGTAAAAAACACAAAAAATTATCCATCAATTCTAGCCACCATATAGCACATCACTTTCGAACACAACGAAAATGAGGGAAGGGAAATGAAAATGAGGCAGACATGATTCTGCTTCATCAATTGCATATTTATCAATGAACACGTTGTAGTTTGTGCTTTCCCGTCATTCATAAATGCTCAAATTTGAGTGTTTTCAACATCACAATAGCGAAGAAGAAAAGCCAAGCCTCAAAAGTAGCGATGTACGTGCAGTATTTGTTTTTCCAATATTAAAGGTAATTATTTTAAGGCAAACGTGGAAAGTAATGGACAAATTAAGAAGTACCGAAATAAATAATTCTGAGGTGCTTTGCATTTTCGTTTTGTTAATGCTTTATATTTTGCTGATGAACATTTACAAACTACCAAATAGAAGAATAAATAATTGAAATATGAAGAGTTTGAAGAATTATTTCATAGATATTTACGAAAGAGCCCAAAAAAAACTTATTTGTGTTTTAAGGAAACATTACTGTTGTCGTATGTATGAGCTGATTTTTAAGTTGGTAATGCAGTTGATCTGTGAAATTTAGTTTGCTACTAGTGTAAGACTAGTATATGTATAAGTTTGAAAATGTTTTTCGTGCAGTTTAAGTTACATTGAAACAGCTAAAGCTACTTTATGATTGATTTCAAAACGAGTTTAATGATGACTGACAATTTAGCCCGTTCAATCAATAAACTTATCCGTGACATTAAAAATTAAAGAAAATAGAAAGCCAGCCCCAGATTTGATAATCATTAGAACCAATGGGAATGTTAGCCGTTCATTTAATATAGAATGTTACAAAAAATTTCTGGTAGCTTGACCGATAAGACACTTCGCGTGTGTATTATTTGATTTGAACTCCAGTAACAATGTGTGATCGAAGCAATGTTTCAATAATTTAGGAAACCTAAATGGCGCTCTCTCAAACATAATTAAGATCTCTCAATGAGTCGAAATCGAGGCGAATGAAGGATACGATCACCAAACAGAAAAATAAAACCTGAAACTCTAAAATGGTTTATTGACTTAATGTTACTTTAATCACGAATGGATTTGCCATTCGGAAGTCACAATGGAGCATAGATCAGTGAGGCATTTGGCTTGATAAAAAAGTTGATTAAAAAGCGTCTAGATAAAAGGTCTTTTAAAACTCATGGAATCTCAGTCTCTTCAAAATATGATTCGTCAACTTTCGTTTGAGTGTGTGATGTCCATTTGCGGTTTATTTCTCAACCGAAAAAAAAACTTAAAAGTAAGATCTTTGTCTTGTACTTCGATAAAAAAAAACTGGAAAAATTGCTATGATAAATAAGTCAACCATAATAAAGATAAATTTAACTATTCTGGCTACATCAGTCATTATTGAGATGCCATTTTTTGCGTTGAAAATAATTAAAACTAGTTCTCGAAACATCATTGGCTTACACGATTTTGTAATCTATCAATGTTTAGTATTAAAATACATTTTTTCAAGAAATTGGAGAATTAAAATAGCTGTTAAATGTCGCTTAACATGTTGCCAAAGGAGAAAAAAATAGATTTTGCCTCATTTTACAGCGTAGTTTGCATCATATTTTTTTACTTCACCCCAAGGCTCCAAAATATGCATTCGATATTACCACAAAAGAAATTTGATATTACTTAACTTTGATCGAATAATTCTCGAATTTAATGCCTCCCTGTTTCTAAATGTCACGAGTTGCCCCTGGTGCCAAGGTCATTTTTCACTTCGTTGTACCGCTTCATCGATTTTCTCTTAGGGACATCTGCTAAATATACGAGAGTTGATCAATAAGTGATGATAATGAATATAAACCAAGGTGATTAAACTTGAAAGATATATTTATTTTTCAGCACAGTCTTCTAACATGCTAACACATTTAGCCCATCTTTTTTCCAAACCCAGGATACCCTTAAAAAATTTTTTTTTATCTTGACTCTCCCAAAATTCATCACTTCGCTATCATCTTCAAATTTCTTACCCCGAAGGTGTTGTCTGAACCGAGGAAAGAGATAAAAGTCACTGGGAGCTAGATCTGGCGAACAGGGCGGGTGTTGAAGCAGTTGAAAACCTGTTTCTTTAATTGCATCCATCGCAACTGCAGCCTTGTGAGCCGGTGCGTTATCTGGATGAAACAAAACTCCGGCTCGCGGTTTGCCGCGTCTTTTTCCCTTCATTGCCTCTCGCAATCTTCTTGTTTGGTCTGCGTAGTAAGAGCCTGATATAGTGGCTCCCTTTTCCAAATATTCCACCATAATAATTCGTTCAGCGTCCCAAAAAAACTGATGCCATAATCTTTCCTGCCGAACTCGACACTTTGAATTTCTTCGGTGTCAGTGAAGAGGGTCGCTTCCAGGTCATCGATTGCATTTTGGCTTCTGGATCAATATGGTGGATCCAGGTCTTATCCATGGTCACGAAATGTGACAAAAAATTCTCCTGATCTGCCTGGAATTTTTTGCGATTCATCCTTGAAATGTCGACTCGTTTCTTCTTATGCTCGTCCATTAACATTCTCGGTACCCAACGCGCAGAGACTTTCTGAATATGTAATTTGTTGGGAAAGATTTTTCGAACACTACCATATGAGATCCCTGTGACCTGAGCTACACGCCTGGTGGTCACTCTTTGATCTGCCAACACGATATCTTTGACTCTTTTTACGTTGTCTTCAGTGAGGGACGAGGATGGACATCCTTCGCGGCGCTCATCTTCAGTGGATGCTCTTCCAAGCTTCAACTTCTTGGCTCAGCATGTAACGGTGGAATATGGAGGAGCAGAGTCCCCTAATGTTTTCACCATGTCGCCGTGTATGTCTCTGGTAGACAATTTTTTCAAACAGAGGTACTTAATGACAGCTCTAATTTCATTTTTCTCCATTTTGATACTGTCTCTTCGACTGTTCGTATTCAAATGAATGTACCTCCATGGAATCGTGGTCTATTGATACGTTTTTTTATGCTAACTTAGTGCGTATATGTGATAGTAGAAAAATATTTTTTTGGAATTTTATGCGAACAGAAAATAACCGATTATCATTACTTATTGATCAACCCTCGTATACATACAGTGGCGTGGCGTTCATGGAAGCAAAGGAAGCATTGCTTCCCTTACATTTGGTTGACATAATGTTTAAATTGTTTTTTTTTCGAAATCGTGAAATAATCGCGTATAAACATTTATGAAAAAAAAATTTTCAAATCAAATAGTGAACATCTCACACAGTTGATCTGGTTACGCCACAGAATGAAAATAATGAAAGCACAACAGCGGCTTGGAAGCAACGTAAAAATTGCATCTACGACCGTTTGTTTGACCCCATATAGACTAGACTGTGACGTCATTAAAAAAAATGTGTCTATACGGTATGTTTGGAAGCAATGAAAATGTTGCTTCCTAGAGGAAATTATCTTCTCAAGAGAGAGACTCAGAGCGGAGGAACATATTCCTGCCTGCCCCTCTCTAGCAGCAGGGTAAATTGTTATTGCTATCATTTTACTTTGCTTGTACAGATTTTTGGTGAATGAAGAATACTTGCTGTGAACGAGTTTAGCTGCAACTAGTGATGAGTCTGCGTCCGTACGTTGACGTATGCGCCGAGGTAAACCACGTAAAGCATATGTTGCACCCAAGCATAACTTACCGAACAGCCAGAAAAGTGGCATGCTCCTTAAGCAACCTTTTGCTCAATTTTTACTGTGAGCTGTCCGTACGTAAAGTGGTAATGAGATACGACTTGACATTATGCGTTGTATGGGCACTTAAATTCACTAATGTTTGCGTACGTCAAAAAGTGCATTTTTTGCTGAGAGCATAAAGCTTTTTTGCTCTAAAACCGGTCGGTTTTGACAGACGATTACGGCCGCAGACTCATCTTTGGTTAGGGCTTTTGAATTACGATATGTGACAATCATTGCCAGAGACTATAGATTCAATAAGTCGTTGTTTTATGTGTTTTATTTATGATTTATATTATGACATTATTTTATTGTATGTTCTATTTTGTATAGTAACTTTTATGAAGGTTTTTTTCAATTGGCGAAGCCTTTTAGTCACTTATAGCTTATAGGATTTGGTAGTAATAGGTGAAGCTGTAGACTAGAATTTTGTAGAATTGAATGTGTAAAATTACTGTGTAAAATTGTATGATACTTTTAATTGATATTTGAAATATTGAAAGGTTGAAATAGGTAATTGTATTCACTTGTTCTCTGGGTCAAAATTTTAGAATTCGTCAACTTATTTAAATTCTATTTCATTGGACCTCGGTAAATTGCTGAAACAAGGACATCATCAACTAGGACCGATCAAAACCGAATTTGAAAATTGTCTCTATAACAAAGACATATACCTACTCGACAGTTTGATCGCAAAATTAATAAATGAAAAACTCGGAACGGATTATCGGTTGTAATATTAAGCAAAAATAATTTTGCTGGTCATGTGTGCTATTTTCAAGCGTTTCAGACATTTGGCGAAATATCGGATTTTGTAATTTAAATAATGTTTTAGCTGTGAACAGGCATGGTAGAAATAGCATTGATCACATCAATTCAGTCCTTTTACTTTCCAAGTTTGATTCCGGTGATTTGAAGAATTGCTGAGTAGTCAATATAAATATTCAGTGATATTGCTCACAGTTAGGAGAAATTGAGAAATAATGAAGATTCTAATAAACATTGTGTGTCATTTAGGATGTCAAGAAGAAGCATTACATAGTCATAATGAAAATGTGTATTCTTGCAATAGGGGTAGATCACATAAAGACAATAAATCTTTTGACAGTGCGTAACCGATAATTGCCAGCTAACTTGGACCAAGCAAGTGTTTCTTCCGGAGCATCAAATTATATTCAAAACGATCTCGTTATTTGGTTTTCAAAAAAAAAATATTGTAAGATATTTGTAATGAAATTTAGAAAAGCAAATTCAATGCAATAATATTAGAAAAAACAACAGATATATCATATCGATCATAGCTTTCAACAACCTTTGGTTATATTACTTCTTCCGGTGCAGTTAAAGAAACTTTCATAAATCTCACAGATGTTTCTGATAACCAAACTGCGTCCCGTTCATTTAACCTTGTTTTGCATACTGTCCGAAAATTTAAAGCCTTGAAGAGCCTCTGTAATATCTGCCAAAATATCTGGATTGCAGGCATGTACAAAAAAAATGTATAAAAACGCAATATTAATTCATTTCTTCGAACATCGACTAAATTTGATTTTATCTAAATCGTTCAATAGTATACGCGAACGTCGATATTTTCCGAATCTATTACTAGTTTTTCAATAAAGACAATGAGTTTATGTGCTTTGTGTTTATTCGTCAAAAAATGCTTTCAAAATTAGCTCCAAAACGTTGGACTTTTAATGGTAGGTTATTTTTAAAATTTTTTACAATAATTAGCAATTAAAATAGCTCTTGGAATATATAACTGAAAATGATAGTGCTAATTGAGACACAGAGATCATTAATAGTGAGAGTGGGCTTTTTATTTTACTTAAAGATTCTTAGCTTATTTTTCTGTTTAATTTTTTTTTTCTAAAAAAAAATTCATATTATTCGATTTATTTCAGTCCTAACAAAGTAATAAAATGTATCATATTCAGATCTCATACAATCTTTAAGAAACAGTTTCATGGAAATCGGGAACGAATTATGGTCGATTTGCGAAACAGCATAGCGTCGTAAAACAGCAAGGTGCATAATTGACAACAATGAGAATGTTGTATCATTCTTTACAAGTGCTTATGTCGAAATATTTGATAGCATAATCGTTCAAATAAACTCAAGGTTTCATATTTTCAAACCTTTTCAATTCTTCGAAGTTTGGCCACTTTCAAAAATATTATATTTCTAGTTCTGGGAATGTTATTATTTTACTGATATATATTGATATGGTTTCTTATTGTGTGAAGGACTGTGAACTTTTATTTTCATAAGAATACAGAATGTCTATTCTCACGTCCCTGTTAGTAATTCCTGGGTGATTTTATAGAAGGGTTCTATTACACGTAACGAATTTGCGGAAAGCGTAATCAACCATGGGCATCAACCAATTGCTTCCCTTCGGTAAATTGTCACGCCACGCCACTGTATACATATATATAGTATAATACGTTATTCTCTCACATAGCAGCTGTAAAAGTAGAGAGGGATATTTTGGGAGTACTGGTATTACCTATATATATCTTATATATGCCACGCACAAATAAAAATTGCATTTCAACTTTAAACACGATTTTCTCGAAATAAACTTATTCACGTTGGCGTGCATGATTAAAAAAATCGTTGTGAAATTTTAACGCGTTAATTTGCAGATATTAATGCTCAGAATGAACTACCGATGAAAAAATCGGCATAACATTTTTTTAGTTATAATCGGTTTTTAGCGGGAAAACACAGCGTTTTTGGGAAAAAATGCCGCCATTTTGTTGTTTTTCAAAAAAAAAATTTTTCTTTTAGTTAAGGACACTTTGATGCTGGTAAAACCCCGTTTATTTTTTGTTTTTTTTCTGACTTTTCGGAGAGCAATTGTTGAGTAAAACGTAATTTTTTTGTTTTTTTTTGTTTTTTTTTTTTAAATTCGCTGACAGTGGACCAGAAAAAATTAAAAAAAATTTTTTTTTTGTATAGTTTGAGGAGTTTGGACAAAGTTTCACCAAGACATGTCTTTTTATTCAATTAACAACTAATCTTTGAAAAAAACTTATTTTTTTTCAATTTAAAGGTGCTATGTCCCCTTAAATATAGCTTTCATGTGAAGTTCCTTTGCTTTATTTTTTTTCAAAAATTTTATAAATCGAAATAAATGCTTATCACGGCACCTAATCTCCAAAAAATTCACGAAATATGCACGAACTGGCGCACATGCCAAGTCATTGTATATTCTTAAAAATAAATCAAACCATCGCATATCTCGCATCGCAGGTAACATGAATATGAACGAGCTTTCGCAGGTAACATGAATATGAACGAGCTTTCAAAACGATATAGGAAATTGATTTACACCTTAAATTTCTCCTCATGTTTCTAGAACGAAGACAAATCGTACAAACTTAGTGCGCCTAACAGCTCCATAATTTACAAAGCATTTTCGTGAGCCACTCGCTTGTGCTACAACATATTGTTCTAAGGCAAATGTTGCTACAAACCTGTGAGAACCATTTGTTCTGTATGTAAATTCACATAGTATTCACAAATTTAAGGTTGTAGCATGCGAATGAAACACTTTGTACCGAAAACTTCCATTTCTATTGAAAAGTTCGAAATGCTCAGTGTTTTTGGCGAAAATGGGGAAACTCCTCGTCCCAGAAGCTTGTTGTTAAATATACCACGTACATACGCACGTTGCGACATCAGGTTGAAAACATGAACCCTGACAATCATTTTGGAATATCATTTGAACCTGGCGCATGTTATGTTGCAAAGAAGGATATCATTGTATTTAACATGCTGCCAGATTCAGCTAACACATTTAGGATTAGAAGTGCGGGTAAATGTTATGCATGCATATGTATGTAATATTTGTAGGTTAAATAAGTAAATCCATGTAAAACATTTTTAGGGTATCATTCAAATGGTTTCATGACGAGTGTCAGTTGCTGGTTGTTGGGAGTTTTTGAAATTTGTTTTACAAATGCTAATGTTACAGACTGTTTTAGCTGTAAGTTCCACCAAGCTACAGAGTTCCAAATGCTTTAGGATTCTAATATTTTCTTTGTCACACATAAAATTTAATACCATAATGTTGATTTCAAGTCAGCTTTGGAAAAATATACTCACCTTTTGCCAGGGTAGATTATTTTGAAATGGGATGGATGCATTCTCGATCAAGATGCACATTAGCTTACTTGCAAATGCGTATTTTATTTTGGAATACTTTTATTTGGCATACAAATCACCATAAAGTAAGGTCATCTGCCATCGGAACTATACTAGTAAATTTTTGAATTATAAGCGGGTGATGAAACTGCTTTAAACATAGATATCGAAAATTTCAAATCATTTTATTAAACATGAGTAATTCAAAAGATTTTATGTCGCCTCCATACTGTGGGTCATCATGTGGCCCATGTGCGCAGGCCATCATGTGGGCCATTGTGTAGACGGGCGATGGCTTGCAGTGACTGACAGTGGCGAAACTTTGAAATGGCGATGGTCGAGGATGGCTTTCGGTACGGTTTTTCACTCACATAAAAGCGGGCCATCATGCGCAACCGAAAAATAATGACTAGCCCATCTAGAGACCCAGAGTGTGGAGGCAACTTTGCTATGGAGGCCATCATTGTGACCATTGCAATGGCCGATGATGGCCCACAGTAAGGAAGCAGCATATCTAAAAGCAACTTACATGCTCGTGCTCAGAAAAACCTTCGTCTGGTCGAAGTGAAACTTTTATGCACCAACTACTGGCGACAATACAGAAGTCAACTACTGAACAATGATTCCACAGGCTTCATCGCTCCAAAACATGAGCCTTCCGCATCAAACACCTCCATGCGAGAAAGTATTTTGATTTATACCTTTCCGCAAATAGGTACATATCTCAACTCACACAATTGTACACTTACGAACGAACCGACTTGGTCCATGCATGATGAAGCAAAAGCAAACGATGTCTTCTCTCAACAATGCAGAAGACTTGCAATACAATAATCGTTCTTAATATACATACAGGTAGAATCTACCAAGGCGGAAGCAACTTTTGATATTGGGAAAATACCGTATTTTCCACTTTGCAGTTTGCATTGACTTCACCACCATACCTTCCACGTGCATTTATGCTCTACCATCTGTGCAAAACATCAAGTGCCATTCCTCGTTATTTGGTGCCTTAAGTGACAGGACGAGTTCCTTGTTGTAGCTTCCGAGAATGGGAACGTCGACACGCCACACCGTTTTCTGTTGAAGAAAGTAAAAGGTGGTGGCACTTTGATGTTTGCAGCTCGGTCGTCACTTTAGCAGTGCACTAAAGCTGGAATGCAAAATAGTCTTGCGCCTTTTGGAAGTCGATAAGTAGCAAAAAAGGACGAAAACTTGTATGGAACATACTCAGCTTTTGGTGTTACGACAGCAAGTCTCTTTGCTGGCATTATTAAAGAAATTTTCAAGCAGCTATTTCGTAATGGCTGTCGTAAGAAAATTTAAAATTTAAGTCAGTCTTGTGTATTAAAGGCATCGATTGAGCATGTGCGTAAGAGCTTAGTTAACTGGAACTAAATTCCAAATAATATTGTTTGTCGATTTTAATATTCAGTTTTTGTATCGAGTGATGTTTTTTTCACATGATTGTAGTTCATTTGAACGACTTTTGAAGTTAATTGTGAATAGATATTTCGGTATCGTAAACACATTGAAAGGTGGTTTGTGGCTCGTTAACAACAACATTCATTAGGAACTTCATTTAAAAAATCCACATAGCGTGTAGTCCTAGGTAACAATTCGTTATGTTCACAGTACCCTGAGCTATAAAATATAGCTTTCATTTCAGAGGCATTATACCACAACATACATAGCACAGGTTCTTATGAAAAATCAGAGCAACGTTTTAAAAATATTAACTAAAAAGAAAAGCAATATTTGAAAAGTATTGTAGACATCTTTACCCAATCAAACAAAAAATTGTTATAGGCACATTTTCGCAAAAACGAAAGTTATTCAAAGCTCGTCTAGATTTCATAGATATTCTTTCTTATTATGCAATGAGTTAAGACACCCAAGCTGTTCGTTTCCCGGTTTTTTATTTATTCGGGCTCAAAACTTTTAAATTCTTTAGCCCTTTAAGATTCCATCAAACAGATAGCAAACATTTATTTTGATGAAGGATATTTGTAGCCTGGAGTATCAGTATCTCGCTTTTTTTATCCACTTGCTACTGTGCTTGATACTGTTACGATAGAATTTTATTTCACAAAGTTCCGCAGGATACTTTTGTTAGAGTCAACAGATTTCCCAGCATACGGTTTATCTTTGAGGCTGTTGTTTCCGATACGAAATGTCTGAGACCACCATTAACACTCAGCTACACTTATTGTATTGTTATTCGTAGACTTAACTTTGCATTCTTGTCTTGATTAGGTGATAAGCTGATAAAGTGTAACATGCTGAACAATCAACTTTATCACTTCTAGCTTTTCCTTTTGAAAAATATTTTGAAAGCATCTGGCACTGTTGAAAACTTGCCTTGAGATTAAAAACAAACAGTGTTTGTTACCAGTTTTGCAGCATGCTCATATAGAAGAAGGCAGGCCCATTGAATTCTCTCAATATTTACGGAACCTCGCGTTGTAGGCGGAATAAACAAGGAAAAGTGTTAAACCAGATACAGTTTTTACCAGTTTTTTTTAACATTTTGAAAGTATGAAAATGCTTGCAAAAAACAGTGGAGAATAAAAAAAAAGTTGTTTCCTGGTTGACGTGATTCCAACCTTCCTGGTGATCTGAAACAGAAATTTTGTGTGAATTCTGTAAAAAAAGCCATAAAATTAGTCTGATTCAGGCGGTTTGAAAAAAGTTTTTTTTTTGGCAAAATGGCGTCCTTGTTAAAGAAAAGGTCGTTTCGCCTCATTTTTTCAACGTTGGGAATTTTTTAGAAATTGTAAAAAAAATGTCAAAAATCTGTACGCCAGAGCAATTCTATACTCAAAAAAATTTCATCACATATAATTTAGTAGAATCAAATTTAAATCAAAAGTTGAAACACTTTTAAATAAAAAACGAATCTTATTTGAATTGAAGAAGCCCCCACATTCAATAAAAATGATTCCACTTTATTATGTTATGTTATTTTCATATCATAGTTTTCATCATTTAATGTAAAACAAAACATTTTGTGCTTAACAAGACCACTTCCATACAGCGTTATTGAAATGAAGGTAGATTATTTGAATTAAAAAGAAATGTAAATAACACCAAATCATATTTGAAAATATTTGATTCATATATGTATATATTTTTTATTTATACAACGATTTTTCTCTGAGTATAATAGTGTTAAGAAGAACTGTGCGAAATTTCAAGCAAATCGGTTTATAGCAACTAGAAATACCATGTCAACCGTATGGAAAACAGTAGTTTCGAGAAAAACGCGTTTAAAGTTTGGAGCAGTCTGAGTCGTTTAATGGTATGTTATACTTACATTTTTTTAATCAGCGATCTCTGCCTAATCCAATGTTCCTTCTTCCATTTCAAAAGCGAGATTTTCTGAAGCTCTATCAGCCATACGAGCAGTTCGAACTTCTTTAGAAGTTTGAGAAGCTCGAAGCTCGGAGCGGTTAATTTGTTGTTGATGGGGTTTGTTGGTTTAGCTGGCGTGTCACAAAAATATTTGTAACCCCAAAAATAATTCGAATTTTCTAAAATCCTCTTAAGTGCTTATTCTAAAAGATCTCAACTTTGAAAATATGCAAACGAGAAAAAAATCTAGATCGGAATTCTCCCTTAAGATTTTGAGCTTTCTAAGTACTTACCACTTCCAGTCAATTAAGGATCGAGAAACGTGCCAGCAGTTGCAGCATTTTCAATTTTTTTACACTTTTGTGATTATATTTCGTAATAATTCGAAGTCGGACCGTCAGTTAGGGTTGGTGTTTTTTGTCAGACCCCCATGCAGTGGCGGCTACCCACAATTTGCATAGTTGCGCGTACACCTTCACATTCAAACTCAAAATAAAAATGAAATTTTCTAAAGGACCCAATGAAGAAGACCATCTCTTTCTGAATCATTTCGAAAAAAAAAGACTCGACTATCGAGAAATTAATTCATGTGATCATAAAACATCCAAACATGCGTGAACTTATGGCTTACATTGATGATGACTCGCCCGGCTTAAACTATAAATCAACCAACTTATCCAACAAAAATTTTATAAAAGCTAAAATAGGGACTAAAAAGAGATCAATGAGCAGAGCTAATAATAAAGATTCCTTAAGGAACTTCATAAATAGTCTTCAAAAGTCTCCAACTTCCAACTTTGATGAGCTGATTGAGAAAATAACCGAAGCCAAAACAAAAGCAACAATAACGAAACAAGTTCGTGTATGAGTACAATCTTGGATCACTAAAGGTGTAATTGATGCATCAAACCGAAAACGAATTGCTTTCGAAAAATATAAAACAGGTCCAAACTCCACGTTCAAGAAGCAGATCTATATATGTACTTATGAAGAAGGAGTCGAATAAAGCTATCATGGAAGGGGACCCGGTAGCTTTACTCGCTAATGCGTCAGGCTGAAAAGCGGCGTGCTACGGGGCCTGCGGGTTCGAATCCCGCCAGTGCCATGGCTGTAAGTGTGAATGCGTGTGATTGTCCATGAGGGTGGCAAATGTGCCCAAACTGGTGGCCTAATGCTGGCCGCGTTCCCGGCAGCCCTCTTCACTAACCTAACCGAACCTAAGCTATCATGGAGGCCAAAAAAAACATTTCTCAAAGAATAAATTACAGCCGGAAATACCTCCAGATATTGGTACCTTGTAAATGAGTTCTTGTCTAAACAACAAAACAACAAATCATTAACGTGCATAGAAGAACTGTTTAAAAATTGGAACACTCATCACAGACCCCAAAGAAGAAGTAGCACAGCAGCTAAACAATTCCTTCGCTACGTTTGAGTACTAATCACCGAGCAACTGCAACTTTCATCACGTTCGAGATTCATATTGAGCCTAATATGTTCACTTCAATTCACCTACGTCCCACTGGACCTGTTGAAATATCTGAAATAATCGACATTTTTAAATCGAAAATTTCTCCTGGTCTGGATAGTATAACAAAGGAGGATATAAAATTGCTTAAAAAAATATTTTACAATAATAATTGAACAGCTAGCAGCTGGTTCTTCCCTTACTGCCTTAAATTGATGAAAATCCCTCCAATTTTCACAAGTGATGATCAAACAGATTCACCATATTGTCACTCAATAGTTGTCACAAGTGTCCTAAGTAAAATATTTGAAAGAGCCATTCAAAAACAATTGCTGCCATTTATTAAGACTAACTCAATTTTGACGCCAGTTCAATATGGATCTCAAGAAAACAATAGTGTTCTAGCAACAACATTAGATGCAGTATATTTCATCACCAATGGCTAAGATAAGGGCGACTAAATACCGACAATCTTCGTGGACCTAAAAAAAGGTCTTTGACACCATTAACCATGACATCCTACTTCAGAGGCTCAAAATTTACGGAATTCATCACAACTTCAAGCTGTTGATAAAGAATTATCTCTTCAACAGGCATATTATCACAATCAACAATATGCACAAAAGTCAGGAATGCACTATAAACATCGGCATTCCTCAAGGATCAATTCTCGGACCATTACTGTTTTTACTGTACATTAGAAGCGTACAGGTAATTTATCTGTTGGGAAAAATAGTTTGATTTGCTGATGGCACACTACTGCTATATTCCGGTAAAGATGAATTAAATCTCCAGCAAAATATAAAAAATGATGATCAGGAAAATATTGGAATCGGCTCGAACAAAGCAAATTGATTATAAACATCCAAAAGACTAAAAATTTATTATTCCAACAAAAAAACAAGCAGCAAATTAATCCGTTCATACAACACAATTGGAAAAGCTCAGCTCAATTAGGTTAAAACTTTGGTTTAAAACTCTAGATGAGCAAATGTCTTGGCTTTAAAATATCAATAGCATCAGACATAAAGAGGCGCCTACGATAGGAGTCCTGAACAAATATGAATTTTTATTTTTTAATATCAAACTTGACATCTACAATGCGTTTATTTTGTCAAACGTATCAAACATCGAAACAAAACATTGACCTGATCTGAAGACTAATCACTAAGGCTATCAAGACTATATTCAAAATGCCAACTCGGACTGCAAGTTTACATGTGTGTCATGTGTGAAACAGGACTACTAAGCATGCAAGAAATAATGGGTCTTGAACAAGGAAATCTAATAATTAAGATACTTAACAAAAAGCTCAAATGGCCATTTGTTATAAGAAATGTTGAAGAAATAACTCAGACAACCACAAGATCGGCGAATAACCTTCCAATTAAAAAAGCTAGAGCAGATCGCTTGAAAATGGATCCAGTGCAACAATGTTTGGCTGATTACCATACTTTACCTTAGGATATATGAAAATTTGCCAATTTCGTTAAAAATAAACAAATTCTACGATCATCCCTTACAAACAGATAATGAAGACGTCAACCAGAGTTTTTTCTATACTTTCCTCTGGACACAAGTCTTGACGACAAGAAATATACAATATTATCTGAGCACAGTAGTTAGTGTATAGTGAATTGCTTTCCCTTATACCAATATATAATTGTCTGGGAAGTACGAAAGTAACATATGTTGAGGAGCTGTGATGCACACGGACCCTGCATTTTGAGTGATGGAGAGAGTAGGAGGGAGGAGGTAAAAAAAAATTCAACTATTGTACATTGAGCAAAGTATAATTTGTAATAGCAGCACATCAAACTCCAAATCATTTTCATCACATTTTGTTCAAAGCCTTTGTTCTGCTTCATGGAGACCGATGGTGCATATCTTTGCTATCTTACCACATGCACTTTAGAAGCGCTTACCACTTTCTAGCGACAATTAGTGGGCTAGAAGGGTACGCTATCGCAAATACTTTATGTAATTCGTAATGAAATCCTGCTCATTTTCTGTGTATGCCGAGTGCTATAATTTTTCTTGTTCTTGCATTATAAAATTGTTCTTTGTTGGAAGTTTATGGTTCCGTCCTGGAAAAATAATATCTTAGAGCTACCATGATGCTATTCTGTAGGTCAAAACCTAGCTCACAAAATATAAATCAATAAATACAGTGGAGGACATAATTATGAGCTCACCACAAAATTCTAATAAAATGCACTTCTAATTCATTATGTTTATTACGAATATACGTAAAGAAAAATTAAATAATATATGTAACAAAATTTAAATCAAATGAAATTATTTCAACCGTAAACGAAATTGAAAAAAATATAATTATCTTTTTTTCTGCTAAATTAGGGGTCATAATTATAAATTCACAAGGAATGGGGCACATATTTATTAATAAAATTATAAGGCTAATACTTTGTGTGGCTTTCTTTACATTTAAATACTTCAAATACACGTTTTTTCATTGAATTAACCACGGTTTATAATATTGTAACTGGTATTTCGTCCCACGTTCTTATTATTTGCTCCCTTAGCTTTCTTGTGCTTGAAAATGCCTTCCGTTTTCATATACCCTTCTCGATATTCTTCCCCACAGATTCTCTATGAGGTTTCAAGTCAGAACTAAATGCTAGCCATTCTAAAACTAGTATATTCTTTGAATTAAACCAAGCTTTTACCTCTCGGGATATATGTATGGCAGCATTGTCTTGTTGAAAGACAAAATCTGGTCCAACTTTTGACTCTGCTTGATAAATTATCAAGTCTTCGAGGAGTTAAGTATACTTTTTCGAATTCATTCTTGTGGATATTGTGGCCAAAGGAAGCTTCCCATGATAACACAAGCATCCCCAAACCATAACCCAACCGCCACCGAAATTGCGGTAGAGTCACAATGCCTTATCTATTCTTAGATCATGCCAGTAGTGTTGAAATCTATCCAGCCTGTCTAAATTAAACCTCTTTTCATCACCGAAAAGACCCTTTTTCCATTCATCTTTGTAAGACATGAAGGTTTCCGCAAAAAGTAATCTTAAACTTTTATGTCTCTCCTTTAATTGTGGTTTAGGCTTACTTTTTGTCCATATTAAATTGTCGCTGCTACTCAGAATTCTTCTTACGTGTCACACCCAGCGTTGTCAAAAAAAAAAATACAGAGAGTTTTGCGCAGTTTTTTCAGAAAATCGAGAAATCTTGGGATTTTGAATAACAAAATGTAATTTAGTTTCAGTAAAAGTGAGATAATTTTAATTAATATCATTTATTTCAGCATAAAAAACAATGCATGACAAAAAAAAAATGCATAACACTTATTATCAGCGTACTATGATTATGTTTTAATGTGTATATATTTTCCGAAAATATTTTTGATTTAAGGGCTTCGGTTAGTTCTATACCTGCATAAATTTCATTTCTGATTTTAAATATTTTTAAGACAAAAGTATGCCACTTAGAGTATTTATTTGTATTCGATTGTTTGTTTTTTTTCGTTTATTGAAATTAATTCGAGAGAAAGTTCTTTCTACACACGCGGAAGAATTGGGTAAGGATAATAGGTGAAAAACAAAAGTTGTCAAAATTCGAAGAATAGAATTGCGTTCTCATGATTCAATTGTTGCCACTTGTTTCAAAAATAACTCAACATTGCAGGTTTCGAAATAGATGACCTCTCATCACTGTGAATATATTCTGCAATTCTGATATTTCTATTAAGTTTGTAAAACATTGACAAAGTGCGATAGTTGAAGGTTGTCTTTTCGAAACAACATTTTCCGGATGCATGAAACTGATATTGCCATATTTGGTCCTGCAATTTTCCAGTTGAAGAAACAGTTTTCTTTGTAGGCATCAATTTTTGCTCTTTCCTCTATTGATAATACCATTCCTATAGAAAACGGAAAATGTAATTTATTTAAAAAAAAAAGTTATTCACACTGCAATTAATTCACTTACGTTAAAAAGTTCCAGTTAGTTCCTCCAAATTTCACAAACAGAACTTTCTAATTTACTGAACTTATAAATATGTCCGCTTGAAACGTATGAAATATACTAACTAAGTAAATTATATGCAGAAGAAATCAGGCTTATCACATACCAGTATTTCTTGGAATTATATTTTACAGTACGCACAAAATAAAAAAAGCATTCAAACTTGCATCCACATTTTAAGTGCAATTTTGTAAGTGAACTTATAGCTATGTCCGCCGCTGTATTATAAACACTGATGCATACCAATTGAATTTTATAATTTCTACCCCATTTCCGTATTTTCCTCAAACTCAAGTTTCGCAAACTCAAGTTTTAGTCAAAGCAGTGGATCGCAAAGTTAAATTTCAATGTTGTCTATTACCAGCATTTTAAAATGGAAATCAACTCCACTTATGGCAGCCGGTTTGGTGTTAGTATTGAAAAAATTTCAGAAATGGCATGAAAATTCTTTGCTATAGGTTAAAAAAATTATTTTAGTACCGTTGAAAAACTTCGAATAAATTTCAAACACACGTTTTATTTCTCAAAAGTAGTTGCGATTGGCCAGTATTTTGGCTCACCTAAATTGAATGTCCGCTCATTATTCGTTCTTCAACTTTGGCAGTATATTTTTAAGTTACTCCATATTTTGTACGGATTTGGTTTTCGCTTGTCTAAAATTTATTCAGTATTTCATCAGAAAGTGTGTCATGAAAGTCAATAAAAAAGGTAAAAAGCAAAGTTTAGAAAAAGATGCCTTATAAATGCATTTTTATACCATTATTTTTTCGGGTTTATAGTAAAAACGTGAAAAAAAAAACGATATTATTTCGTATTTGCTTTTAATATTTTCCTGGTTGATTCATACCAAAATGGACTCATGTACTGAGAAACATGTTTACAAAATTCTTCTTTACACACATATTTACCTATTGCAAACTGTACAAATGGTACATTAAAGCTATGTAGATATGCTAGTAAATATTTTCAAAAGACCCACTACTTATGATGAACAACATCACTTTCATCATTATTACACCGGAAATTACTAGTGTACGAACCAGGCCATTCGGGACAAAGCTTGTACGCCATTAACGTTACGCCAAACGATCATAAACATAGCTATGTCATAATCATTCGAAAGGAAGTAGCCGAGATATTCATTTTTCACACTTCAAGACGAGAGAAGTTCCTTCATCCATTTGCTTTATATTACAACCGTCCTTGATTACGACCATCCGACAAACGGTTATAGCAAACAATCAAAAAAAGTTCCTGCTCCTCAGACGATACTCCGCTTGGCCGTTGAGAGCTTTATGTTGCGCTGAAAATGCGAACGAATGCGAGATTTCCTTAAATTTCTGCTCGAAAACCTATTTCATCAAGAAATTCTATTTATCTTTATGATACACCTATCTTCCGCTGGTAGCCATATGCTCATACTAAGATATAATAAAATCTTACGTTTGGATCTGACCCTGATCAAAAATGGTTTTTGCTAACGGCTGGTGTGGAAGATTTTGAAAGTTAGATGCATAGACATATAAAGAATGGACACGCAATCACAATGCATGAACCCGTACGTGAATGAAGCAATTTTACTACACATGCAATCTTACTCTCTGTAAAACAGCTTTCCCCTCAATGCCGCACGCACCACCCCTCAGCACTGTAGACTCTCTATGTAAACATTCATTTCAATCCATCCAATCTACGGGGTGGTTGGGATAACGGGGAATCTAATAAATGGACACAAATTTCCAAATACATCAACTTTTCTGCATGAAATTTGTTGTTGTTTTACACAAACACATTGCGACCAGAGGTCGAAAATTGCTTCATTTCTCTCGGCCCATTTCGTATCCATTCTTCTTATATCTATGGTTAGATGATAATTTTTTTTCCAAACATTCAATATATACAAGTTTGACAAAAAGGCTTAGTTCTGCTCAGCAATCGCTCCAATAAATATCAATAACATTATTAAAGATTTCTATAGAATGTGTACACGTTAGCTTTCAATAAGAACTTTTGTATTTTTGAGATTTTCGCTGGTGTTCAGATCAGTATTTGCTTCCACGCCCAGCAAAAAAATATGATCAGGCATATCAGGCTAAGGCTTAAATAATGAATAGTTCTGCAGAATAATTCCGTCTGCACTGGCATTTCTATGAATAGACTTGCATATGTCAGAAGTGATAGGATCGCTTTAAAAGTTATAGTTAAAAGTGATAAAAGTTAAAAGTGATAAGTGTGAAAAGTGAAAGAATTGATCGGAGTGTTTAATCGGTATAAGAGTGTAATTAATTATATAGATTAAATATGCACGAATTTTTTAATCATTGAAGTAAAATAAACCAGTTTGGGAAGACAACTATATTTAGTGAGCGTAAACATAAGGATTATCAAATAACAATAGTAAGCCTTAGAGTAAGGCTTAACCTAATCATTGTTTAAGCCTGATCATAAGGCACATATAATGCTAAAAACGGTATGCCTTACAACCACTGACATGGCCCATGTTAAAATAAGGGATAAAATAAGGTAAAATGTATGCAGACTTTTTTCCCTTACAAGAGACAGACCTTTTGCACTAAGGAATAGATTACACCTAATTAAGCCTTATATAATGATTAAATTGTTTGATGGGCGGTAGCATAAATACTATGGTCTTATAAAAAAAGCTCTAGCGCATCAGAGCCGCTAAATTGAAGAAATTATCTTTAAGTAATTAAAAAATGTGAAAAGACGTAATACACTTTTTACTAATTTTCGAAGAAAATTAGTATTAAACACACTTCGCCGAAAATTCATCATATATATATGGTATATATATTTATATATATATATATATATATATATATATATATATATATATATATATATATATATATATATATATATATATATATATATATATATATATATATATATATATATATATATATATGTATATATATATATACATATCAGTGGCGTATCTAGGATTTTCGTTCGGGGGGGGCCCAGTAGCTTCAAACGATTTTTTCGCAGGCGCAAGGGGAGGGAGAGAGCAGTTGTCTAAAAATTATATAAGGAAAGCTGATGATTATCTGGGACATGATATTGCTAATACGAATAACCTTTGTTAGAAAAGACAAACGATTATAGATTATTTGGACTAAGTTGTTTTCTTTTAAAAAACATAGGCAATTTTTGCTAGTATATTTATTTTTTCTTTTATATATTACTGTAATATCGCACTTATAGCACATCAACGAATTCACGCAACAAGCTCTACAACAAGCTCTACAACAAAACTATTCTACGTGACTTCTTAGCAAACATGTCAATAATGGATTCAGGACTAACTGGTATATTCCGATGCATTGTCATGAGAGCCAAGCCTGTAAGACGCTCCTCACTTGTTCCGTTAGGAAGATAAGTCTTCACGCGCTTTAAGGTTGAAAAACTTCGCTCCACAGATGCAGTCGAGACAGGAAGGGTCGCTAAGAGTGTAATCAGGATATGCACGTTTGGAAAGACTTCATTATCGCACAGTTTCAGTGCGCTAATTGCACACTTCGGTATCGCTTGCTGATCATGAGTCCATCTCATCGACCACATATCCCATTCGCCTCAAAAAATAGCTTCATTTGAATGTTTCAGATCATCTTTGTAGAATTCTATTGCTGGCTTTAAATCTTCGAATGTAAACTTACGAGTGATCACGTTTGCTGGTACGAGACACTGGAGTCCAATAATTTTTTTCTTGTGAGATAAAAATCTTTCGCTCAGAGAAGATCCGAGTTCATCGAGGTACGGTATGAACAGGATTCGTCTGTAATATTCTTCAGGCGTATCTGCGGGATGATTAGATCGGTATCTGGATGTACCACTGCGTCCTTGAATCGACGGCGTTACTCCTAAAGGCTCACAAATGTCTGAGGCTCTTTTGTAAAGTTTAGCGAACTCCTGGTCCGCACTGGCCCTGATATCCGTTACTTTTTTGCCCACGAGCTTGACTTGCGCCATAGCTCTACTTAGATCAAGTGATTTGCTTTGCAAGTATTCTGAGAGTGTGTGTGTTTTTTTCATTTCAATTTTCAACATTTTTTCGCACACAATAAGAGCAACTACGCAATCAAATCGGCATAGGGTATTATGAAGGCACTGTGCCTTTGCAGCATCGTCTTTTTTTGCCTCCACCAAGTCTTCCAGCGATTCGATCACAAAGGGCAAAGCATCCACGAAGAGAGCAACAGCGTCATGCCGCTCTACCCACCGAGTCTCGCAATACCTCATAAGCCCGGAAGAAGCGACAGACGACTTTTCTTATTTATCTTTGAGTACCGCACTACGTCGTGCAGTCTCTGAAGAACGTGCAGACTTTGGAAATTACGAGGAAGCAATGACGGACGGGTACCACTTTGGAAGCATAATTGAGGCAGAGGTTTAGGCAATGTGCTGAGCAGTGTGTATATGCTGCCTTCGGATATTCATTTTGATTTATAGCTTGAACACCACGAAATTCTCCTCTCATAGCAGATGCCCCATCATAACCTTGACCTCTCATCGCGTTTAAATCGAAGCCAAGGACTGTAAGTCGTTCTTTAATGGTTTTCGCCAACCCAACTCCAGACATATCGTAAACTGGAACAAACTCCAGAAAATCTTCACGCAGAGCCAAGCTGTCATAATCGACGTATCTGACACAAAGCGAGAACTGTTCTATTCGTTGAATGTCAGTTGTCTCGTCGGCAAGAACAGTAAAAAGTTTTCGATGTTTTCGATGTTCGAACTATTATTGCTTGCTGGATGGTTTTTGCAATGAGTCCAACGATCTCATTTTGAATAATTGGACTCGTATACATTGCGTTGCTACCCGATTTCTCGATATGGTCAAGTAGAATCTTATCGCCACATGTAGCACGGTAACGTAGAAGGGTCCTAAAATTCCCACCGTTGTGTTTTGGCTCGTTCAGTGATAAGCGTCCGTAATCAACGTGACCTCGAAGTGCTATCTCTTGTCGTCCACAGAGAAGAATAGTTTCGACAACGGCAAACAGTTTTTTTCTATTCTCAAAAAATTTTCTTTTCGCTTGTTGATTCAATTGAAGAGCAACTTCGTCTTGCTTCCCATCATATACAGCGAGAAAGTTAGCGGCATCGATTGCCGCAGCTTTGTGAAAATTGAGACGTGAGTGATTTTCAAATGCTTCAAAAGCCCTCTTCCAATTAATAAATGGCGATTGTACTAATGATCCCACTTGATGGGAACCTTTGCCGACGCCGATATCACGATCAGAGTTAGGTCCAAAAAGCACGCAAAATTTGCATAATGCTCCCTTCAAAACGTCAGAATAAGATAACCACGGAAACCTCTCTAGCTACTTCAGTTGAAACGTTCGTTTCTTCCCCGCTATCCGTCTGGTTTCCACGTTTTCCTTAGTAATTGTGCTTTTTCCTCATCCTTCAGATGCCGATTAGTCTCGACGTAATTCCCGACATCATATTTATTCACCGTAGCAGACTGTGATGTTTGCGATGTATCGGGCAGTTATTTTGCACATCAGAACCAGGTTGTGACAAAACCGTGTTCACTTTAGACTCTGTCGACATGAGCTCTCTTTCTCCCAAATTGAGTTTCGAAACATTCGTAATCGGCTGAGAATAAAAATACATATATGGTTGAATCGCAAGCTTTCAAAATACCATAAAATTTTAAAGGTTGGATCGATTCCTACTAAGTTCATAATGCTATTAGCCTATTCGTATATAACTATTTACCCCAATATCACAAGAATTGTAAATTCTAGAGTGCAAGCCGATATTTTTGACGAAATTTAAAAGCACGTAAAATCTTAATGGCTGTATAAATGTAATTAAAATTTAGAGTGAAAATTCGGAGTTGATCTGTTTATTTGTGTGAGAAAGGTTTGAGTTTTCAGAGCTAGTAAACTACACATACCACCAAGTAAATACAGACATTTTTTCAAAATGGGTTCTGAACGTTTTGAAATATTTTGAACATACTGCCATGAAAATCTGCATGATGAAGCAAAAAATTAAGTAAACGAAAGCTTTTTACGTACCTCTTGTATGCCTGCCTGGTTCGCGATCGCATCTGTATCGCATTTTTTTTCGGAACTTTGGTGAAAAAAGAGGTGATGGGAGGTGTTTCTGTCTTCCTTTTTGCACTCATTATTATACGTTACCCAAGTTTCAAACTTCAGTGCAACACAATAGAGTGCTTGAACTCTAAAACAGTTTACAAAATTCAGCGTGCTTGCTGTTCGCTGTCGATGATGTTTAGATGAACTGAGATGGTAAGGGCAAAGATTGCGAGCATATAAGAAAAAGCTCTATGACTCGAACGCGCTAAGAAAAATAGAGATGCATGTATGCATGCTCAGTGTCAGAGTACGGCCGCGTAGCGTGCGCATATATAATATACAAAATACCTAATAATGCCGCTCATCGCTATATCCTAGGCGAATGACACACTCGGCGGTTCTACCGAAGCGTTTCCTCAAAAAGAAACGGATAAGCAAAGTAAATAATAAATAATTTCATATAAGTTAAGTGCTCATAGACGAAATATAACTCAGTATCCAGTGTTCCAGTTCAGTTAATACTTAATCTGTTTTTCCGAAGAAAAAAACTTTGGCGATGTTGCGGGGGGGGGGGCCCGGGCCCGCGGGCCCACCCCCTGGATACGCCACTGATACATATGTATATCTGCAAAATGATTAAGAGAGATAATCTTTGGAGTGACCGATCCGATTGAGCTGAAATTTTCGGAGGACATAGCTCCATGGCTTGTTAGAATTCAGATATCATAAACCGTTTGGCGGCGGCGGGCATTTTGGTGAGTTTTCAGGTACTAAGCATATGAGCATATGGCTACCAGCGGAAGATAGGTGTATCATATTTCCAAGCAGTGTAAATTTTTGTTACAAAAAAGTATTGGGAATGAAAATTTATTATGTTTTAAAGGGGTAGTACCGGTTGGAATGCTAAAATAAACAGCCTAATATTCAATATTTTTTTTTTCACCTCCTTTATTTTATATAAATTTTAAAATTTGCATTGGTAAAAAACACGTTTTGAAGATTGCAAAAAAATATTTTTTCATTTTTTTCATTTTTCTACTTATTTATAGAAGGCGCCAAAGTTGACGTTTCGAAAAATGCCGCATCATACTGCGGACAGATAATCTCAGGAATGAAGAATCTGAAACAAAAAAACCAAACCGCATTTTAAAGAAGAATGTTTCTTACGTGGTAATCTACAACAATATTTTTAAAAAAATAATCAAAAACAAAATGGCGGTTGTTTGAAAATATTTTGCGAAAAATCGTATTTTTTTCACTTTGTTTCGCTTGCCAAATTTTTTTGGGTTATTTTTGGCCTATATTGTGGTAAAATACTACACAAGATCCTTGAATAAAGTTGCGCATCAAATTTGACTTAAATCGGTTCGGCCAATCCGGAGACTAAGTGTCCGCAGTTTGAAAAAACCTCGTTTCGAGAAAAATGCGTTTAAAGTTTTTTTTTCATTTATTTATTGAATATTATTTAAAAGATATGTTTTTATCACCTACAATTGCTCAGTCTGCAATCCCTGGACCATGCATAAGTATTCTTGAGTCCACATAAGCCAGTTGCTCTTGCAGTTGGGCAGTTTTTTGGCCAAACGCGCTTTTTCTGCCTGACTTATACGCTCTTCATCATTTTGTTGGCAGTAATTAAAAGCAGTTGTCTGCCATAAACTGCCGTAACTTTTTTATTTTTGGGAATACCTTAATAAAATTTTGAGACGTGATTTCTGAAGGTATAATAAATTGAAAATTGCAAAAAACTGATTTTTAATAAAGAATTGGAAGTTTTGAGCCTTGTGTAAGCGCTGAGTGCCTAAAAGTAGGCAAGGATTTTTATGAAATTTCTATTTATCATAGCTTCTAAGAAAAACAATGGATCATCGTGAAATTTGCAAAACATATTTATGTAGACCAATTTTTAACACACATGGACTTTCAAAACTGTGCGGACAGTTCTGTAACTACAGCAGGCTCCTGAAAAAAAATCCTTCAAACCATCGACCCTCCTGAAAAATTAGTGATTTTTGAATATAAATTCAAATTACTGATAAATTTTGACCTTTGTCCACCAAGTCAAATAAAAATTTCTAAATTCCGCGGTAAACAAGAATGGCAGCCCATGATCAAATAACCTCTATTTTCAGCACTCAAAACTTCTGTTCAAGAGAACTGACGATCGGATAATGCGATCAATATGAAATTTACAGGACATGTTGTACTTAGCTAGGACCAAGCCTGATAGACGTGATTTTTAAATAGGGGCAATACTGTGGCAGTGGTGCCATTTTGAAAAATCGTCGAGAAAAAAAACTGGTCTTTGCCTTATAGCTTCCGATTTAGAAACCAGATTTCAACGAAATTCACGCAGTAGATGAACCTTACTCTAAGATAGATTTCACAGATATTTGGATAAAAAATTAGTATAGGGTTGCCAGCTATAGCAATTTTTGTCTCCTAAGTACTGTAAATTTGCTCAGGAATATAAAGGTTTTTACCTTATAGCTTCCGATGCAGTAACGAAATCAAAACGAAATTCATATGATAAGGGGATCTTGCTGCATTTTGCTGCATCCGAGGATTTTATCGGAAGTTTCAGCGATGAAACGATGTTTGGGGCTGCCATCCAAAAAATGTCCAAAACTCGGAAAATTTAAGCATTGGTTGCTCATTCTTATTGTAAATGAGTTGCATGTGAATATATAATGGAAGTATCTGTTGATGCAATATTCACGAATATGTGTTGTGCTGGCAATCGTGTGTTAGCACCACAGCCAAAAATATACCAAATCTGCTTAACATAAACTAAACCCACCTTGTGAATTTCATTTCGATTGGATGACTGCGCTGGAAGTTATAGCCGCAAAACTTTTCATATTTTTGAAACCCTAATGTTTGTTAATAATTGTCATTACAGTATCAATTCCATTTGAAAATTTAATGACAACATCGCTTAGTAGAGAATTCTCAAAAAATTCAAAATATTACCATAGTCATGATTCTAAACGTAATTCCTTAGAAATTGGGCCTACAATAAGGCCCATGAGACTCGTTTTGATTTCTTTACTGCTTGGGAAGTTCCAGGAATCAGAGCTTTTTTACTGAGTAAATTTACAAGATTTAATAGACAGAAATTATCATTGCTGGTAGTTCTTTCTCAATTTTTAAACCAAATTTCTGCCCAATTTTGCATAGAGTAAAATCCAGTTGCTGCGTGAATATCGTTAAAACTTTTTTGCTGAATCGGAAGTTATAAGTCAAAAAGCAGTTTTTTCTTCAGTGATCACTTCTACCAGACCTGGTCCTAGTCAATACCAACATGTCCTGTAAATTTCATATTGTTCGGATTATCCTGTTGTCCGTTCTCGTGAACACATGTTTCAAGTGCAAGAGGTAATTTCAGGATGTTCTGCTGTTCTTGTCCAATGCATTATTTTGAAAATTTTAATTTGACATGGTGGATAAAAAAAATTATCAATAAATTTAATTTCTTTTCAAAACAGGCTAAAGTTTTACAGGAGAGTCGATAATTTGAAGGATTTTTTTCACGTGCCTGCCAGTCCATGTGTGTACAGTTTTAGCCAACATCCCTACGCTCTGCAAATTTAACGATAATGCGATGTTTCTGTCCGAAGTTATGACAAATTGAAATTTAAAAAAAATCCTTGGTTACTTTCAGGTACTCAGCGCCCACAAAGGGTTTATAATTTCCAGCTTTTTATCACGACCAAACATAAAATATAATTAGTTTTCATTTTCAGTAATTAATTTTAACGAAAATGAATTGTGTATAGACATAATAGGGGTACCTGGAAGTTCAATAAAATGCCCACCGCCGCCAAAAAGTAAAAAATATCTATGTTTAAATTAATCACTGCACTTACCCTTATATACATCTACGTGCTCTAAAAATTTCAGCTCAAGCGGATCACGCACTCCAGAGATTATCTCTCTCAATCTTTTTGCTGATAAACACACACACACACACATATATATATATATATATATATATATATATATATATATATATATATATATATATATATATATATATATATATATATATATATATATATATATATATATATATATATATATATATATATATATATATATATATATATATATAAGGTTTTCCAAGCAGGATCTTCTTCGCTCATTTGAGCTACGTGTCCTGCCCATCGGAGTCTACCGAGCTTTATCTTCGTAATTATATCGGCTTCACTCAGAAAAATATGTTTCGGAGAATCAAAGAAAATATTTACTTGTTTACAAAATGTGAAATCTTCCACAAATCAAATAAACTTTTATTTGTATAAATATTGTGTTGAAGTTTCTTACATTTAACGGAACACAATTTTTCGTTTGACTTATTTCAAGCAAGTAATTTTCCTCAAATTTAGTAAATTATGTCTACGAATTTAGTAAATTATGTCTACAACGCGAATATGTTTTGACATGTTTCAACATCAACCACGCTTTAGTATTCGACGAAAAAATCGATAGTTTTTAAGCTCCTGGAAATTTGACACTGTCCAAAAAAGGAGCTCATATATAAATCTTGTGCTTTGTTTATATAGCCAAATTAAAACATTCGAAATTTAACAACGGGCAAGAACGGTAACCCTTTCCCAATTTACCTATATTTTTAGCATCAAACACTTCTGTTCACGGGAAATCTCGAGCCAATGATCAGATAGAGTGGAAATTTACAGAATATATAGTCTTTAAGTAGGACAAGGTCTGATAGAAGTGATTTTGAAATTTGGGCAATTATGTGCCAGTGGTGCCATCTTGAAAAATCACTAAGTAAAATAACTACTTTTGGCCCTATAAATTCTGATTCAGCCACTAGATTTTCACGAAATTCACACAGTAGTTGAACCTTACTCGGAGCCACATTTGATGGAAATTCGGTTGAAAAATTCAGTTGGTGCTGCCAGCTATGGTAATTTTAGTATTTTAAATTTTGAAAATTCGCACAGGAAAATTAAGCTCTTTGCCCTATAGCTTGCCCTATGCAGTCATCAAATCATAACGACATTCATATGGCAAATGGAACTAACTATAGGCAATACTCAGCAGAAATCTAGTTGGAAAAACAATGATAGGGCTGCCAGCTACGGTTGGTTTTGTTTTCGTATCGGTATATATTAAATGAGCGATTTTATCATAAAGTTTTGAAATCGTAGTGATCTTATAGTGAAAATAAACAGCAAATATTACGATTTAGGAAAATTTGAAAACTCTTATGGATGGCAACCCTAAATTTTGTTGTATCCCTACAACTTGTATCCCTACTTACATGCAGTCATCGCATCAATACGAAATTCGCAGAGTAGACGGACTTCAACGTGAGGTAAATGTGCCAAATTTTTGGCTGTGGTGATAGCAAAGGGTCGCCAGCACGAGGGGTTCTTTTATTTCTGTATGAATAAATGCTTACATATACATTTAAAAATAAGTAAAGAAAATAAGTAAACAATGATAGCGTTTACATCATACGCTTAGTCCACGGACTATACACCAAATTCCACCTAAATTATTTAGTCCACCTGCTGAAAACACTCAGTACGCGACCCAAGCGATAGGTCAGTACACGATTTCAAGCGATCTGACCTAAAAAGGTGGTGGGCTATATCGCTGTAAACACACCCGACCTAAGCCTTCATTTTTGCGCGACTATTAATAATATAGGTACGTTGAATTTAAACTCGCAACCCTCTCGTTTGACTCAAAATCATTCAAATAATCATGTTTGAGAGACAAATGAAAAGATAATTACAGTTTATGAACTAAAATTAAAATAAATGACAGCTGTTACGTGTGTGAAAACGAGTACTAAATTCGACCTGACCAAATTTTAGGTGAGGTCAATGTAAACAGCTTACGTCCGCGCTATAGGTCAGTTCACATTTGGTCCAACCGATGTAAACCCTAACAATGTTTAAATTTTCTAAAGTCTGGGCATTTTTTTGGATGGCAACCCCAACTACCTTTCTATCGCTGCAACTTTCGATGAAGTCATCGAAATTAAATTGGCCTATTGAAATTAAATTGGATCTATTATTACTTGGATGTTCTTAAGTAGCTCGCGGTAGAATACACACTCAAAATCTGCACAAATCCTTTACTGTTCTTTGAACATTAGTGTTTCCAGCGGCTCTGATGCGCTAGGATTTTTTTACTTGTTTTTATTTTTTCACTCTTTTCAAAGTAGTTCGTCAACCAAATTTCTACCACATGTGGTGAAAAGTAAGGTTAAAGTACTATGTGAGTTTCGTTAAAATTAATACAGCTGATTTAGGTGATGGCAACATGGCTCTGTGTGACACAAATAGTAAGCCCGAAGCATTGACAGTCCATGAAAGTCTTGATTCACAAGGCACGCAAGCAGAGGCAGATTTGACAATTTTGCCGCCCTAGGCTTCGCAAATATTTGCCGCCCTTTTCGTGAATTATATTATATGGAATAATGCGCGATTTTTTCGATTCCCTATAATATTTCGCTGTTTTTCGTTGTGCCCGAGCTCGCAAAAAAGGAATATCAGAATAAAACCGACACCGGTTTGTTCGGTAAAATTCCTTATTGTCGTGGTCATTTACACAAATAGTTATTAAAATACACAGACGATAAAGATATACCTAAAAAAAAAAAAAAAGATCCCAAAGTACCAATTTGCAAGGTCCCACTTTGCAGCCTTGTTGCTACATGTGAAGACTTTCCACGAAAAGAAGAAAAAACATGCCAAACATACGAACAATTTATCAAATCATCAATCATTTCAATTATACCTTTCTTTCTTACTTCTCTGAAAAATCAACGCACGCTTTTACCTCCGATAAGCTTTTCGTGAATCGAAGAGGTATTATGAAGGTTCATTTAATGATCTTTTTAGGTTCTTTTTAGGTCTTTTTAGGTTGTTTTTAGGTATTTTCAGATACTTTCTAGGTATTTTTTCGAGGTATTTTTGAGTTTCTTTGATCCTTTACCGTGATTGTATTTATATATTTATTATAAGTCAAACTTTTCAATGTCCGAAAAAAATTATCAGTGGTGAATTTGTTCCTGAATTGATTTTTTAGAGAATTCGGTTGGCTTCGTTAGGCTTATTCAACTCAGATATATGTATGTATATGACAGGAAAAAAATTTCCGCACCAAAAAAATCGAAAATTTGCCGCCCGAGGCCCGAGCCCACTGGGCCTAGTGACAAATCCACCCCTGCACGGAGGGAATATTTTGTAGCAGACTATTTTCTGAAGATACTTGAAGAGAAACCTGGGGCAAATGCCTCATATATGGTCTGTGGGCACATAATGATTGCGCTGGTGCAGAGTTCGAAACCTGGATTTTGCAAGTACTTTCAGTTCCTTTTTAAATTTGACCAAAGTTCCTTAAATATCTCATAGAAATTAAGGTTGGTTTTTGATAGTTTTTGAATGTCCAATATTTGGAGTACTTACTTCATATTTGTATACCTTTATGCTGATTTTGTTTTTGAAAAATTTTACTAGCTACTTTTTTAATGAATGCGATATAAGACTTTTACCATATAAAACGCGTATGTATGGCTGTTTGTACTTATGATTACATGTTTTTGATTTGTAATATTTGTGTATTTTATGCGAATAAACAAAATGGTATTCCATATTTGATTAGTTTCCTCTAATATTAGTATTTTCCTGTATAAAACCACATTTGATCATTGGCTAATATAATTTTAGATTATCTTCAATAAGATTCATCTGCACTAAATTTAGTCAGCATTCTTTCAAATAACTTTTCAATGATTGATGGTCAAATAATTAAAACCCACTGCCAACAATTTCGAACAATTAAGCCAACAAGACAATCATTCTATTTCATCTTACGAGCGAAATGAAACTTTGTTACTCTCTTCTTAAAAATCAATTAATTTCAACAAACACACCAACGGAAACGACCACGATGTTTCTTTGTCAAAAAACCGAAAATTGTCGTATCACATTCATTATACACTTCCATACTATTTCCGAAATCACAGCATGCCAGCCAGCAATGGCTGTAAATGAATGATAATTTTTCATGCGGCCCTTGCTTGCGCTCGCTTAATCCTATCTATACAGCCAACTGTTTCATGTCAACACAACAATTCACCCGCCGTCATTCAAGCCCTATCTCACTTAGCGAGTTTCCTTTATTTTCACATTTCTATGCCATATAACTAAATGATAGTCCGAAATGTCTATTCATTCATTTGCCAAAGTCCCGGACAAATCCCGATTTCGTGTCCGCATAGTAAAGTGGCTCAGAAGCGATTCATCCAAATGCAATGGCTGCCACATATCATAGAGTATGTAACACATATGACGTGATGAATTGTCTTTCGTATCCGCAATGGCACTCAATGCCGCCATTCTACTATCGCCGAGTGGCGCTTCAAACGTGTGGGTATGTATTAGGCGGCGAACAACCGACGAAGAAGTATAAAACAGTGGAGGAAACTGATGAAGGAAACGGTCTGGAAAGCTTCTGTTATCCTCACAAAGCAACCAACTCACGTACAGAATGAAAACCACACCGGGCATTTACGTAAAAGGCATTTCCATTCGTTTTCGTATCCGTTGATAATTAATCACCGAAAAGGACACTTTCCTGGTAAACTTGTTCTTCAACCATTCTCCCACCAATCATCTTAATTCTGGTTTCGTATAACTCGGAAAGGTTGTTCGAATAAACGGAAAGTTGTGGGAAATATCGATGTCACTTGTTTTGATTTGAGTTTTTGCTCTGATGTGCCCCCGTTTCCTTGGTTGAGACAAAAAGTAGACGAGTTTAATGAGATGAATAGAATGGGTTTCCACAGTAACTGCGGAATTGTGGGTAGGTCATATCCTGCCTAACGGGCTTTGTTGCTAACGGGTAGGTACGCTAAGAATCATTGTTCTTCGAATAGCAATGGAAATTTTCTAAAAGGTACAAGGTTATATTTTAATAAGATACAGAGGAGTTTGAAGCGAGATGCTTTCTAAAGAGCTCTGTGCAATTTCGCTGGATTACTAAGTTCTCGAGATAATGAATTATTCTATTTTCTAATAGTACAAAATGTCTAATTGCTTTTTAAATAAATCGAATGATAGTTATATCAATTTGATGGCATTTAATAGTATTACGCAATATGCTTCTGTATTCACCACGTAGCTGGCAAGATTTTATTTGATCATTGATATCAAAGAGGTGGCGTACTTTGAAATTGGAAAAGATTCACCTAGAGAATTGGGGTTTGACTTGACGGAATTAACCTAATTTTAATGAGTTCATAGCAAGCTATTTTCCAACAATATACTTTACAAAAAGAAATATATTATTATCCATTAAGCTGAGATTTTTATTAACTCGAAACTAAAATTTGGGTAAACAATTTAACTGTCATTTGAGAAAAAAAAATTTGACCTAGGAACAAAAAATGCAAGGAATGGCAATTATCGCGATAATCTGACATTTATACTGTAGTTTGAAAAATGTGAATCAGTATCCAAACCAGAGCAACAAATGGAGAGATGAGATCTAAAACTATGAACCACGAGGAGGCGTTGCTACGTGTGAATATTTTGAGGCTGAAAAATGACACTAAGCTGAAATCACACTAAAGAACAAAAATTTACATAAAAAATTGTTTGTGATGCCAAATTTCATCACGCCTGTGGTGGCATGTTTGTCAAAAAACTTATGTTTCAAGTTCCATAATGTTTACAATATTCAAATATAAATTTTAAAAATTAAATTAGCATAAACAAAAAGCAATATTCTTCTCCATTGAAGACAATCCCAGTTTTTGTGGAGTTGTCTTGAAAGTCTATTTATTAGTTTTGATTTGTAAAACCCTTAACTCAGCAGAGTTTGAACAAATGTCATATTATTTAAAATGCCACCATGCTCAAACGTTCAATATATTCTTGTAGCTAGTGGGACATTGAATTTTGTTAGCACTTGACGAGTGCATATTCAATTATCCGGCAAATTATCATCGGTTTGAGAATTCCTACTTTGAGAAGGTATGGGTAAAAAATAAAAAAAAATAAGCTTTAGAGACGATATACGTTGTCTATGCTGATTTATAGACAAGGAGGGACCCATGATCACAATCAATAACCAACCTTTACAAGTAAAAATTATATCGATGGATATAAGTCGGAGATGTTAAATTTGTCACAACTAGCGTAAATAAAAGCTAATGATTTCCAACGGCAAGCGGTCGCATCAGTCAAGTATGCACTGTGAGCTGGTGTCTGATAAGAATCAGTGCATACTTTTGAAACCACTTTGTCAATATAAAATTTTCAATGTAAATTGAAAATTTTTCAGTTTTAATCATCCCGCAAAAACAATTCCAATTTCGTTATGCTAAATTTGACAATTATTTTTCTATCTGATGTTCATACTATTCTTCAATGAGCCAAACTTTGTATTGCTTGAATAAGTGTTCAATATATTTTTTTTAAAAAGTTATATTCATAATATACTGGAATCTAAAAAGCTTATTGAGTTCGATTGGTAAAATGATCACGGCATGTAGCAGCAAATCATATTTTTGTAGGTGGTCAAGCCGATCAGAAACAAAATGATTCAATTAATTTTGACATTTGATCTTTGATCAGACATTGGATATTTGATATTTCCACAAATGTGGGAACTAAACTACCGATACGAAACCAAACCTAAGCATTCACAGCTTCTAAAATTTTCGCAATGCTTGACTCTAAACATTGAAGTCTTTGAGAATACGAATCCAATAATTATATTTTCAGATAAGAATAACAAAATAGAGACGAATTCTGATGCTTGCTTTCAATCGTATTGACCACACATTTTTACAATAAGGTAAAAATTACTTTTTTGCTAGTTATCAAAATTAGGCATACTGCCACGGTGTTTGCGATTTCCGCGAGTTAATTCATTAAAGCAGTATTCTGGTCTAGAGGCACGATTTTGAGGTGATTTTACGGACGCAATAAAAAAAACCATAAGCATTTTTGGTGTATATATTTTTTACCAGTTTTTTATTAACATTTTGAAAGTACAAAAGTGTATTTAAAATAAAAAAAAAAATAAAAATTTATGTGGATACAGGCCGGCGAAGTGAAGGCTCAAAAAAAAACTTGTCTCATGGTTGACATGATTCCAGCCTTCCTGGTCGTCTGAAACAAAAAATTTTGGTGAACTCTGTAATAAGAAAAATGTGGAATTCGTCTGACGTAGGCGAATTGTGGGTCACAAAATGACCTCCATGTAAAAAAAAGTTGGTTTTTTGCCTTGTATTTTTAACTTTGGGGATTTTTAATAAATAGTAGAAATAAAAATTTGAAAGATCCCTACGTCAGACGATAACCAATAGAGGGTTTGTGCAAAATTTCACGTAAATCGGTTCATAACAATTAGAGATATCATGTCAACCGTATCGAGAAAAGTAGTTCCGAGAAAAACGCGTTTAAAACTTGGAGTCTCGTTTCGGGCAGTTAGTTGGCGTGTCACGAAAGCAGCTGTAACTCCAAAAATAATTTGAATTTCTGAAAATCCTTTTAAAAGCTTATTCTTAAAGGTCTAAACTTTGGAAATATGCAAACGAAAAAAAAATCTATTTGATCAAATTTCTAGACCAGAATACCCCCTTAAAAAAAATAATCTCCTCCGTCCTCTGAAAGAGAGAACGATAGAGATTGAGCCGCAATAAAAATGCATTAAATTACCGGATACTATGTTTTGTGTGAAACGAGGTTTAGAGTTAAATCAGACTAAGATAGGGGGAAGCACAGCAGATAAGAAATCGACGATAATATAACTTGAATGAGCGTTGCAGGAATACGTCGACTCAGACCAACACCAAGAACACAATTGGACACACAAACAACATCCCAATCTTCAGCAACCCTGATGACTTTGCAAGACAGACGGGATACCAGACACCCAACGGGAATCGCCGTAAGGTATTCTGGCGTAATGCATGAATCAAACAATGCTAGTAATGCCAATTTCCTATATCCAAAGCTACTTTCCAGCAATTATAAAATATACTCGTATACATGACTTGGAGCATGGAAAATGCTGCAAAGGAGAAAGCTCATATGTTATAAGTCCAAGACTGGCCAATGAAATTCACTCGGAGAAACAAGGGGAAAAGAACTTGCGAGCATACATGGGTTATGGGTAGTCTGCTATATAAAGCGGAAAGATGAAAATTTCGGAACATTTCAAATCATCACGCACGGGTAAGTAAAATGTATGAAGACAATTCCCCCTAGTAGCAAAGAACATGCGCTATTGGAATTTCAGCATGCAAAAACCACACATGCAGAGATACGATCGGCCGCCGGCCAAAGCTTTAATTCAAATTAAGGCGTATAAATGCGAGAATACGATGTTGTACTTTCCAAAAAGCTCTTATACATAAAGCTATAGAGCTAAAAGCAAGAGTTTCCCCTTGTATAAATCTTCCCAGCCTAGGACATGCAATGTTAAAAAGAAACAACACGTAATGGTCCGGTAATACTTACACGCATTACGCGAAATGCTTACCGAATATATCCGTAAGCATTATTTTTTCCGTTGAGCATTAACAACCCACAAACTAAAAGCGCGATATAGTTCGAGATTGACGTCATGACAGAGCAGACATGGTTATGTTCGCGACCGACGAGCAGACCTGAGGCGGCGGCAATAACTGCCAAAGCTCACGCACTGCAGTAACAATAGTTCTAATTGCACCAAACCATTAAACCTTGAAAAAGAAGGTCCGCAGAACGTAGCGACGACGACGATGACTTCCTCTTTAACACGAAAATTTCATCTGCCAAATTGATCTATGGTTGCACGAATTTTCCAAGGAAAAATGCAACACGACACAAATACACATTACTTACCTTCACCCACAGCAATAAACAGCTGAGATCGACCAAAATGAACTGTGAATTAACGTCTGAATTATAGGTTAATCACAATACAGCTTTTTTCGCTGCGGCAAACGCAGTGCTCTACAGGAGGAGGCGTGAATGCCGCAGTTGAGTTTGGTGAATCACAATGAAGCGACAATGTCGCGCAACCAAGGCACCAACCAAATTCATTTTTTTTTTCTTTTGTATTGCTAAACCCTGTTGTACGAGGACTAGGTTGGCTTATCACAATACACATCAGCCATCGCTTGTCTATTTCACCAGACCATTCAACTTAATTCAAACAGAGTTCATTCAACCTAGTGGTGATGCCAACCTAAGGTAGGTATCACCGCTAGCGGTGCGGCAAAATCAGAAATTTGGCAAATTCTGCCGCTGCCGCAAATTCGGCCGCAGTCATTGTGCGCGTTACTATACAAAACAGTGAATTCTAATATTTTGACAGCACTTTGCCGCAGCCCACTGCGTTTGCCGCAATGGAAAACGCTGTATTGTGATTAACCTATTAATTAGCTTCATCGTCGGGAAGTCAGACGGTGGGTTGACATCGAGAACTTTCACGAGATGTCAGCTGACAGTCGGAATGTGAGGTGAGATCATGGTAGAATATACACCGCGCGTATAGTCCGCGGACTAAACACCAAATTCCACCTCAATTTTTTTTGTCCGCATGGTGTAAGCACTCACGAACGGACCTAAATTTAGGTTGGTCTACGATTTCAAACGACCTGACCTAAATATAGGTCGTGGACTATAATCGTTGTAAACACACGGGACTTAAACATTGATTTTTGCGTGACTATTAATAATGTATGTATGTTGAATATAAGCTCATAACATTCCCCTTCGACAAAAAATCATTGAAATAAACATGTTTGAGGGACAAATGAAACGATAAATACAGTGCATGAACGAAAATTAAACTAAATGACAGCTGTCATATACGAACGAGGACTAAATTCGACCTAAGCAAATTTTAAGTCAGGTTGGTGTAAACACCTGAAGACTAAGTTCATTTAGTCCGCGCTTTAGGCCAGGTCACTTTTCGCTCGACCGCTGTTTATCCCAACCATTATGTCCCAAAAGTGAATCTCGTGGTGGAAACGGAATCCAATCCCTGTTAGGTGAGATTGAACTCGGTTCAGTACAATCAACGGGTTTGAAAATCCCGCTGCCGCCAAAAATCTTTCTGGGCACCGGAAAGTGAAAAATCGGGTCTTTTTGAATGAAACTGGGTAAGTGGACGGAAGTTTAAAGCTGCAGGCGGTCCATCGACATTTGAATATTGTTCTCTTTTGTCTTTTTGAATTGAACTGGAACTGGGACGGAGCCGAATAGTAATCAACCGATCAATCAGGAGTTGGAGTAACTATCATATGAGGGATTCGGCGTATTCTTTTGGCGACGAGTAGAATTACGAGTAGGATTACGAGTAGGATTACAGTAGGAGGAGAGTGGACATCAGATTGGTGGTACGTAAGATACGAACTGAAAAATTCGAACAACGAGTGAAGTGCATCGATTGGAGGCGTTAGTCGACGATTAAGGGCCCCAGCGAGGGAGAATTTCGATTCAGGCGATCCAGGGAAAGTTAAAGGTAGTGTAGTTTGTAAGGCCATTATTAATTGATATGGTTAATTAGAAACATTAAATTTTGAATTTCAGTAATGTGAATTTGAGTAGTGTTTTTTTAGTTTATAAGTGAGATTACCATTATTGGTAAAGCGTCTAATTTCTCTTGGAATTTTAGTAAAGAAGAAGGAATAAATTTCGATGTTGTGAATCAGGTATTGTTTGGTATTATAGATTCAGTGGCGTTACTTTGATATCCGTCGCCCTCTTCTCGCTTCGGGGCAACGGACGAAATGCGAGTTTTCAGTTTCGAAGCGAGTGGCGCCCTACTCACCCCCTTCTCGCGAGCAAAGGCCGCCTGAAAACCGCCGCCCCGATGTTCCTGCCGGGGTAATTGAAACTATGGTCGCGTTATTCGTCGATAACGGTAACAATAAATACTACTCTTTTCATTCATAAACATAGAAAATTATTAGTTCCAGCTGAATTGGAAAATGGATTTTTTCTTGCTAAAATTGAATAATCGTAGTAATTTTACTCCATGTTATGACTTACTTCACTTAAAACTCGGAATGTACATCAGTTTGCACAGGCTTAACATACTAGCAAAATTTATCAAACGTTTGACGAATATTAGGCTTGGTTAATAATGCGCCCAACGTGGGCTTACTACTTGTTTAACATAAATTTAATTCATTTCGCTTTGGATTGGGACCAGTTTTTCCATTTTCTTTTTACGCTGGAGCTACAATCAATGCAACACAACATTTGCTGCCATGCTTTGTCGGTGGAACGAGTTACAACCAAAGTGATATCAGTGAGTATTTTATCCTTTAAAAGCTGCAGAGTATATTGTAAAGCGAAAATGAGACAAAAAAAACAAATTTTCATTTTCATTTGCATTTGACATTTCCCATTTCCCGGACGTTCATACGAACTGGTGGGATTGAATATTTTCAAAAATTTTGTTGCCATGCCAAGTATGAGGTATGAGTAAACTTTGCCAACAACCAATACCTAGGCTCGAAATTGACAACGAAAGGCAGTGAAACTGATGAAATTAAACGGAGAATACAGCCCGCTAATAAAACTTTCTACTCCATTCTGGCCCTACTGAAGACCAGCTGAATACACAAGAAGACGAAGCTCCAAGTCTACAAACCAATAATCAGACCTGTGCCGTGCTACGGATGTGAAACTTGGACCCTTACCCAAGCATCCGCAAATATGTTGAACGCCTTCGAAAGACGGGTCCTCAGGCGTATAATTGGAGCTAAACAAGAGTGCGGCCAATGACGGATAAGGTACAACCACGAATTGTACCTTTGAAATTGAAAAAAAAAAATTTAAAAAACATTAAACATACTGATTGGTATAGAAAATTAACTGTTCTTATTAATTTTGGAATTAGATTTGAAAACATTTTTTCCTCTGTGTGAAACCGGAAGTAAACATTACAACTCGTAATTTGAATAATTTGGACCTGTGGTTAAGCTGGCTGAATACTTGAAAACGATGTCATAGCATTTAGATAATTAGTGCTAAATAAAGAGAAGAAATAGTAAAACCGTCATTGACCTGTGCAAAAGGGGTATTAGTTCGAACCTCGATTCATGCGTTGGTCTCGTGTGCATCAAAGGACGAAGTCTGGTGAGCCGAACATCTCATCGATGACTCAGAGCCTAAAATTACAGTGGCACCCACAGCCGTCACGACGAGCTAACTGGGACCCTACCTACCAGAGTATAGTCAGCCCAGACCAGGGTAGGTGACAACTGACATAGAAGTTGAATGTGGATCGTTATTGTAAACTTTTTCAACTTTCCTCTTGCGGAAATAATAAGAACCAAAACCGATGTTTTGTTAGTCATTCAAAATTAGTGGCCGACCATGAACAGATGATTTCGAATTTAACTTGCATTTTAATTTGAGACAAATCTACTGGTCCAAAATAAACGGATCCACCAGCTTCTCATATTTCCTAGTTGTTCTTTCATTATGGGGATTGATTCATAAATTTAGTTTTTAAAGCTCAAGGCCATAACTTATTCCCAATTCTTCAGTTTAACAGATATGCCCAGAATTTCGCATCCGCGACAAATAATCAACATTGCTATGTTTGAATTGTGCTATTCAGTAACTTTAAGCATTCTCGATTCCTTGACTAGTATCTTCAGTACTGCTTTCTAAGAAGAAACGGTCTAGCGCATCAGAACCACTAGAAAACTGATTTTCGAAGATATTACCTTTGAGTGACTTTAAAATGTATGAAGACGTAATACAAATTGGAATTGTTTTTGCGTGATGATTAAAATTGAAAAAAAAAATTTATTAACTTGAAATTTTTTTTTTATTTGACAAAGTGGTTTCGAAAGCATGCACTGATTTCTCATCAGACACCAGCACACAGTGCATACTTGACTGGTGTGACCACTTGCAGTTGGAAATCATTAATTGTTATTTACGCTGGTTGTGACAAATTTAAACATCTCCGACTTATATCCATGGACATAATTTACTCATAAAGGTTATTGATTTGTGATCACGGTTCCCTTCTTGTCTATAATCGCATAGACAACGTATATCGTCTCTAAAGCTTATCAAAGCAGAGAATAATTGAAACGGGAAACTCGATCGTTTAGCGGAATAAGCCTCCGAAGCAGAATCAAATTGAAATTGTTTTTGCGGGATGATTAAAATTGAAAAAAAAACTCTAGCGCACCTGAACCGCTAGAAAACTAATTTTTGAAGAAATTGTCTTTGAGTGACAATGTGGAAAGACGTTATACACTTTTTTGTAGAATCATATCAACCATTCCTCGTTCAAAGCAACAGAACTCAACTATAACACAAATGATGAAAATGTTCAGTGCTGGCAACATTTTCCCAACGAAGCAGCAATAAGTTTACCTTCACAAGCTCATACTTAAATCAACTTATCCTTTGAATTTCGTTCTCATCGGAGGATTTCGTCGAAAGCTTTAGCGGTTAACGTTGTTTGAAGCTGCCATCCAAAAAATGTTCAAAACTCAGAAAATTTAATAATTGGTTTCCTAGTTTTATTGCAAATGTTTTGCATATGTATATGTAATTTGAAGCACCTGTTGATGCAATAGTTACGAAAATGGCTAAAGCTCGTTACCCTGTGTCAGCAGCAAAGCAAAATATATACCAAATCTGCTTCACGTTAAACTAAACCCAACCAATAAATTTCGTTTCGATTGAATCACTGCGCTAGAAGTTATACGGGTGAAAAAAATTTTAGGGTTACCACCCTCAAAGCTTTTCAAATTTTTAAAGCGTTAATATTTGTTGTTAATTTTCATTGCTGGATCGTTCCCATTTGCAAATCTAATGACATAATCGCGCAGTAAAGAAATTCCAAAAAATTACAAAAATGGACAACGCTGGCAGCACTTTCACGATTTTTGTACGAAATTCCTATGACATTTGGCTCACATCAAAATCTATTTACTGCATTAACTTCATTTTGATATCATGACTGCACCGGAAGTTATAGGGAAAAAAGCTTTATTTTGCTGAGCAAATTTGCAAGATTTTGGAGACAAAAATCACCATAGCTGGCAACCCTATTCTAATTTTTCAGCCAAATTTTCATCAAATGTTATCTTAAGTAAGATCCAAATATTGTGTGAATTTCGTTTACATCTGATGGCTGAATCGGAAGTTATAGGCCAAAGACCGGTTTTTTTTCTCATTGATTTTTCAAGATGGCACCACTGCCACAGGATTGCCCGGATTTCAAAATTATTTCTATCAGACCTGGTCCTAGTTGATACCAACATGTCTTGTAAATTTCATTATGATCGGATAATCCGGTCTTCAGTTCTCGTGAACAGAACTTTCGAGTGCTGGAAATAGAGGTAATTTAGTGATGGGTTGCCGTTCTTGTGCAAATCGGAATTTTAAAAATTTCAAATTGACATGATGCACAAACGTTAAAATTTATCAATGATTTGAATTTTTTGTCAAAAATCAAAAATTTTTCAGGAGGTTCAATGATTTGAAGGATTTTTTTTCAAGAGCCTGCCGCAGCTACAGGGTTACGCGCACTACCTTGGAAATCCATGTGTATTAAACTTTAGTCAACATCAATACGCTCTGCAAATTTCACGATGATCCAATGTTTTTGTTAGAAGTAATGACAAATCAAAATTTGAAAAAAAATCTTTGCCTACTTTTAGGCACGCTGCACCCACACACGGCTCAAAATTTCCAATTCTTTACCATAAACAAACTCAGAACATAATAAGTTTTCATTCCCAATACTTTTTTTGAACAAAAATTCATGCAGCTTGGAAATATAGGAGTACCTCAAAATTCACAAAAACGCTCGCCGCCGCCAAACGGTTTAGGATATCTGAATTTAAGCAAGTCGTGGACCTACCTATTATATACATCTACGTTCTCCGAAAGTTTCAGCTCAATCGGATTGGCCACTCCAGAGATTATCTCCCTTAATCATTTTGATGATATATATATATATATATATAAAGAAATATGAATTTTCGGCGAAACGAGTTTAATACTACTTTTCTTCGAAAATTAGTAAGAATTTTTTATTAACTTGAAATTTTTTTTTTATTTGACAAAGTGGTTTCGAAAGCATGCACTGATTTCTTTGTAGTATCATATCAGCAGCAATAAGTTGACCATAACATGCTCGTGCTTAATCAACCTATCTTTTGAATTACGTTTTCATCCAAGGATACCATCGAAAGTTTCAGCGATTAAACTATGTCTGGGATTGTCATCCGAAAAATTTCCAAAACTCAGAAAATTTAAGCATCGGTTGCTTATTTTATTGTAAATGCTTTACTTATGCATACAAAATGGAAGCATCTGTTGGTGCAATATTAACGAATTTGTCTGGTGCTGGCAATCATGTGTTAGCACCATAGCTGCCTCACGTTGTATTAAACGCACCCTGTGAATTTCGTTTCGATTGATTGACTGCGCTGAAAGTAATAAGAGTGAATAGAATTCTAGGGCTACCACCTTCAAAACTTTTTAAATTTTCGAAACGTAAATATTTGTTGTTAATTGCCATTGCATGATCATTTCCATTTGGAAATTTTATGACAACATCGCTCGATAAAGAAATGTCAATAAATTACGAAATTCATCATAGCTGGCAGCCCTATCATGATTTTTCAACCAAATTCGTATAGAATTAGAAATACAACAAGGTCCACTTGTCACATGAGTTTCGTTTTGATTTCGTTACTGCATCGGAAGTTACAGGGGAAAAACCTTTATTTTCCAGAGCAAATTTACAATATTTAGGAGACAAAAATTGCCATAACTGGCAACGCTATACTAATTTTTCAACCGAATTTCTACATAGTCTGTCTTAGAGTAAGGTTCACCTACTGCGTGAATTTTGTTCAAATCTGGTGGCAAAACGGAAGCTATAGGCCAAAAACCAGTTTTTTTTTACTCGGTGATTTTTCAAAATGGCACCACTGCCATAGTAGTGTTCGTATTATAAAATCACGTCCATCATACCTGGTCGTAGCTAATGCCAATATGTTCTGTAAATTTCATGTTGATCGCATAATTCGGTCGTCACTTCTCGTGAACAGTTGTTTCGAGTGCTAAAAATAGAGGTAATTTGATCATGCGTTGCCGTTCTTGTGCACCGCGGAATTTTTAAAATTTGATTTTGACATGGTGGAAAAAGGTAAAAAATTATCAATAATTTGAGCTTATTTTTAACCCTCTGACAACACAGGGGGTCAAATTGATCCCAAAAACCTTTTTGTCCAATCACAGCGCTTATGCCTGCGGGAAAAGGGGAGTACTATAGGCTCCTAAGGCAATCCGCACACGGGTCGTTGAGCTAACGTCGTAGATGCGATATTTCTACGCTTGGTCGTCACAACCTATGTAAATCAATGGGTGGCCGCTAACGGAGCGTTAGCCTATCGTGAAGAGCGAGAAGCGTAGTCGGTTCACGTTGAGTGCGTCTCAAGCGTTGTGCATTGCAGGCCTCAAGTCGAATGTCTAGTCGTTTTTGCAAGCGCGATGGATGACGGCAACGTACAATTCGTGGGGGAGGTGGAAAAATGCCCCGAATTGTATGATTTTACGACGCATACTAACGTTTTCTTCGCGACCCGTGTGCGGACATGATACGAGGATGACGGCACTCGTTTTCTCGCGAGCTTCACAAGTGTCAAACGCATATCTCACGTATCGCATGGCTAACGACCCGTGTGCGGAGTGCCTAAGTGTATTTCTGTGTCTTGACTATAAGCTTACACCGTTCGCATACAGTCCCAAGTCGTTAGTCATCGTTGCGATGCAGATCAAGGGGTCAAATAGACCCCATATGTACTCGACGTCAATTTTGAGGTAAAAATTCAATTTCGTTTTACTCTATGAATCGACAGATTAATTTAAAAAGGCCAAAAAATAAGTTTGCAAGTGTTTTTATTTATTGTTTTTAGCAATATGGCGTGTATCTGTAATAATTTGTTAGCTGAAAACAATCATAACAATTTTGGCGACAGTGATTCCTCTGAAGAAGACCATGTCACGGGGCAATCAGAATTTGATTATTCAGAAGATTACAATTTTTTTGCAACCCTTTATGAATGGCTAATATTTTTTATTATTTTACTATATTTTGAGAGTATCCGTATTGCCAAAGCTATGATTTTTTTAAATATGCAAATTTTAAAATCTTCACAATCGCCACCGTAAATATGCAAAATATGTACCTTTTTTTCAAGTGGCACTATAGGGCTAATTTTTTATGATTTTGACATTTCTTGTGAGTATCCGTCTAAATTTTTAGCCACAAATATTGAAAATTAAAAAAGTTCCATTTTTTTTGTAAAAAAGCTGATTTTCGACAAAATTATTTTTTCGCGAATGTTTTTAGGTATGTTTAGGACATTTAGGGCACTTCTAATGCATGAAAACTACTAAAAGAGGTCGCAAATTATACCTACACATTTTTTCAAATGAACATCTTCAGTGGCGGCGATTCTATATACGTTCAAAAGTGGTTGGGGTCAATTTGACCCCAATTGTTCTCGATAATCGAAAAAATAGGTGTGTTCTCGGAGGGCTAAGAGCCTACTTTAGCTATAGAGTTGCCCGCACAGTCTTGAAAGTCCATGTGTGCTAAATTTTAGTCTAGATATACACGATCTGCAAATTTCACGGTGATCCATTGTTTTTGTTAGAAGTTATGATAAATTGAAATTTGAAAAAAGCCTTGCCTACTTTTAGGCACTCAGCACCCATACAAGGCTCAAAATTTAAATTTTTTTCATAAACAAACATAAAGCATAATAGGTTTTCATTTTCAATACTTACTTTTAGGCAAAATCTACTCTGCATAGAAATATAAGGGTACCTGAAAATTCACTAAAATGCCCGCCGCAGCCAAAGGGTTAAAGATATCTTAATTCCAACAAGTCATAGACTTACATGTTGTATACATATCTATGTTCTCCGAAAGTTTCATTTCAATCAGATCGGCCACTCCAGAGATTATCTCCCATAATCAATTTGCTGATATATATATATATATATATATATATATATATATATATATATATATATATATATATATATATATATATATATATATATATACATATATATATATATATATATATATATATATATATATATATATATATATATACATATATATGTATATATATATATATATATATATATATATATATATATATATATATATATAATATATATATATATATATATATATATATATATATATATATATATATATATATATATATATATATGTATATATATATATATATATATATATATATATACACTCAGAAAAATTTCACCACCTAACACTTTTTTAGAATTACTTGAAATCAAAAGTTGAAATCACTTTGAAATAAAAAACGAATCTTATTTGAATTCTACTTTATTATAAAAATTTTATTTTTTTATTATTGAATTAAAAAGAAACGTATATGGCACCAAATCATATTTAAACATTTTGGATTCAAAAATTTTCAAATATGATTTGGCTCCATATACGTTTCTCTTTAATTCAATGATGAAAAATTTTGATTTGAAAATAAAATTTTTATAATAAAGTGGAATTCAAATAAGATTCGCGTTTTATTTCAAAGTGATTTCAACTTTTGATTTAAATTTGATTCTATTAAATGACATTTTTCAGAATGTATGATTAATTTTCGGTGAAACGAGTTTAATACTGATTTTCTTCGAAAATCAGTAAAAATTGGACAAATCGACAATTTTTCCTGTGCCTTCCGGCCAATAACCGTGAAAATATAAAAAAGACGCGACGGCAACAACAGAGGACAAATTCAATTAACCATTTTACATATTCACAAAAATAGCTACAAATCTATCCACAACATTTCTGTTACTTCTCTACATCTATTTTGCCCCCTTTCTAAATATAATTCAATAGCCCAAAACTAAACAAAAGTCGATTAAATACCTATTCTTAGTGACCTCCCAAATAAAAATCGTCTTCGATATTTTTAATCAAGTGTATTTACTTCTATGGTCAAAACGATATTTCTCATCATTTTGCTACAATCCCTTCACAACTCAATTTAATTTCATCCATCAATTTCATTTTCATTGAAACATGACGCATTTTATGACTGTATAAAAGTATATTAAAAGTTTCCAGCTTTAATAGCTGTTCTACAGTCTGTATCCTAGTTGTTGCCGTTAGTACCTACCCTATTGAATTATTCGACTTTGATATCAAGTAGTGTGAAAACTGACAGGGTAACTTTTTCATAACGATCCCCCATGAATGAATCATAGGAAGCTTTTAAAACGAAATTTTATGAGAAATTCAAAGCCTTTTTATGATAGCGTTTATTATCTACGGCTGTCATCAAGACCTCGCGCGCCAGAGCGTTTTCATTTAAGTGCTAAGATTTTTGAATGGTTGGTGATGAGGTTTTGAAAAACGCACTTGAATACGTGTGCTAACCTCAAAGCTCTAACGACTTAAATGAGTTTTGTCATAATGACTTTATGAGACTTGAAAAAGTATTTTTAGCACATACTTATCGTATAATCTGTGCGGATTGACAAGCAACCGATTTTGTTGCAGAGTACTTTTTAAAAAGAAATAGTAGTCTTAAAGACACCATCTTTTCTCTTGAACACTGCAAGCTCCGCCTGTTGGTGTCATGATCAAACCATATTAGTATTAGAAAAAAAACACGATAACACTCATTAGTGCCAATAATATCACTTAAAGATCAATCACTCGACCTAACACCGCAGGTAGTGCCAGTAAAATTAATTAAGTTTCCAAAATCAGTAGCAATTGCCTAATCAAAAGCCACCGCCGGTTACAATATTCCCTCGGCACATTCTTCTAGGCACAAATTTCCTTTTGAATTTTTTGCAATAATTGAAATTCAGCATTTATTCTTCGCTACTACTCGTACTTGTCGGCCATTCCTGCTACAATAAACAAAAATCCTGAAATTCTCTTCAGGACTTTTAATTAAATTCCAAGACCACGCTAGCAGAAAGCTACGTTGTTACGATGCTTCTCCGTTCATTGCTGTTTGCCGCATGGAAGCGAATAATGAAAACGACGTTTATTACTGGCTCACGGCTTTCCCAGTTTCGCTGTGTGGAAAATTCGACTATTGTTCGTGGTTGCGAATTGCTACCGCTGAACTCACTTTTCACTAAACGAAAATAGTTTCTGCACTGAATTCCGCATTTTTTTCGTTGAATCTGATTTCGCACAGACAGTCCCGACCAGCAAACTACTCTGCGGAAAATTTCGTTTCATTCAATGCATTCGTTGAAGCAAACCTGGAAAATCCACTCTCAGTTTTGGAAAAGCTAAGTGGCGAACGTGCCTAACAAGCAGTATAAAGTTCGGATAGGAGAAAGGTGAGCTGTCGTGAAATTCACTATTTTATAATAGTGACGGGTTCGTTGCGTAAATGAAAGAGGAATGTGTGAGATAGTGAAATAACGTCCTGTTTAAGCAAATTTCGCCATGGACATAGCGGCATTTTGAAGATGAATCAGTTTTTTAGCCAATGCACTATTTTAAATACGCACACTTATATCTCAAATAAATACTATTGTTATATTAAAAACGACTTTCCTTTGTGCTGAAAATTTAATTGAAATACAAATCCTTTCGACTTTTCCAAATGCCTTTGGATTAATCTAGAAATGCAAATTTGAATGAGCTGCTACTGCACTTCGAACGTGACTATTCGAAACGTGACTTCGATATTAATGGTTTTCAAAACAGGCGGAGGAGAGGGTTGAGTTGCTCTTGCAACTGGCAGTAATTGTAATTTCCAGGCGTTGAAAAGCGGTGTTTCTAGAGAATCGAATCGACAAGAGTATGGGCGAGCGAACACTCGTAAATTTAAGCAGAACATTTATCACTTGCAGCCGCTTCTTTCTCTCGATTAATTGAATTTAAATGAACCTGGTCGTGACGTTTCAAATACAAGATTGAGACTAAATAATAATTATGTTCGAAGGAAGTATTTAAAATGTGTTTCAGATGGCTCATTTTTGTTAATTTAGTGAAATGACCATAAAATTGAAGAATTGTGAGCGTCAAAAGTGAGTGCACATCTTTTTTGAGCTTAAATAAAAAAAATTACCGATTGGATAATATTTCTGATTGAGTTATATCAAACCTTCATTTCATACTTTAATTCCATATATTAAATAACAAAAAATTTACACAGGAACAAACGCAAAAATCAAAAGTAAGTGCAAACTTGTTCAAACGTTGCTAGATTCTAGCTTTAAACAAAGTCACGGATCTTTTACTATAACGGAATACAACTTCAATTTAATTTCTAGGAAACAGCAATCGCAAAAATTCTTGGCAAAGTCATTTATGAAGGAGTTAGTTTGATTTAAAACGTGCTAGAAGAAAGGTGTGAAAATGAGGAAAGAAACTTAGCCAGAAACTCGAAAAATTATAGTGAATTTGCATTGTGAAAGTAAAAGTTTACGGGAAATAGGAAAAATGGTAAAAAGACCACACAGTGCAGTTAAAAAAGTTAAAAGTAGCTGAAAATTATTCCGCGATACACAATCAATCCGTTTCAGCCTCCACGGTTCGAAGAATATTGAATGAACATGGGGTACATGGTACATTCCTAAAGCGAATAAGAAAAAAACTCTAGCGCACCTGAACCGCTAGAAACACTAATGTTCGAAAAACAGTAGAAGAATCGTGCAGGTTTCGAGTGCATATTCCACCACATGAGCTGCTTATTACGGCCAAACTGTTTCAAACGCCACGTTTTACTTTGGTCTCAAGAATGCATTATAACTCATATGGGGGAAGGTTTCAGGTATTACCACTGGCATGAATTTCAACGTTTACGAGAGCAAAACACGGGTTAATTATATTCGTTATCAGTTGCTTATTTCACAAAATTTTGAAAGCAGCATCTCATATAACATCAATGAAGAAAATGATCGGTGCCTGCAGCACTGTAACTGAAGTTGGTGTTTGGGGCTGCGATCCGAAAAATTTGCAGAACTTTGGGAATTGAAACATTGGTTATTTATAATCATTGTAAATGTTTCCGGTATGAATACTAACTGTAGGCATTTATTGATACAAAAGTTGCACAACCGACTCGTGCTGGCAACCTTTCGCCAGTATCAAAGCCAAGAATATATCACATCTGCTTCACGTTGGTATATTACATTCGAAGTTATAGGAGTATAAAGAAATTTAGGGTTACTTGCAGCGAGTTTTTTCAAATAATCGAAAACTTAATATTTGCTGTTTATTGTCACTACAATATCATTACCATTTGAAAATTTTACGATAAAACCGCTTAATAAAGATATTGCAATTAAACACAAAACCAACAATAGCTGGCAACTCTATCGCGGCTTTTCAACCAAATTTGGCCTGAAGAATGTTTATAATAGTTCCCATTAATTGTATGAAATTCATATTGATTTCATGACTGCACTGGAGATTTAGGCAAACAGTTTTATTTTCCTGAGCGAATTTTCAAAACCAAAGACACAAAAATTACCATAGCTGGCAGCACCAATCGAATTTTTCAACTTAATTTCTACCAAACAGGGTTTAGAGTAAAGTTCAGCTACTGTGTCAATTTCATGAAAATCTGGTAACTTATTCACATTTCATAGGGCAAAAAGCAGTTTTTTTCTTTGTAATTTTTCAAGATGGCACCACTGGCACAGAGTTGCCCACAATTCAAAATCGCTTCTATCAGTTCTGGTCTTACTTAAGTCCAATGCATTCTGTAAATTTCAGCTATATCTGATGATTGGTTCGTGAGTTCCTGTGAACAGAAGTTTTAGGAGGTTAACTGGGAGAGTGTTACCGTTCTTGTCCGACATTAAATTTCCAAAGTTTTACTTTGAACGTGCAGATAAAGCATAAGATTTGTATACAGATTGGTTTTATTGTAAGAAACGGACATTTTTTAGGATATTCGATGGTTTGAATGTTTTCACTTCCAAATTTTTATTTTTTCAAATTTAAGACACCAAAATTATCATAGCTGGCAGCTCCAACCGAATTTTTCGGCAAAATTTCTATCAAACGTGGTTTAAAGTAAGATTGAGCTATTGTATGAATTTTGTCAAAATCGAACGATTGAGTCAGAATTTATAGGGCTAAAAGCAGTTATATTTTTAACAATAATTGACATTTAGTGAGACCTGGACCTATTCTGCATAACAATAACAATAATTGACATTTGGTGACCTGCATATACACCAATGTATTCTGAAAGTTTCAGCTCAATCGGATGGCGCGTTCCCGAGATTATGTCACTGAAATTTTTTGATGATGTATATATATATATATATATATATATATATATATATATATATATATATATATATATATATATATATATATATATATATATATATATATATATATATATATATATATAATATATATATATATATATATATATATATATATATATATATATATATATATATATATGTATATATATATATATATATATATATATATATATATATATATATATATATATATATAAGCTGTGTTTAATGAGCTGCTCTAGGTTGAGCTAGGTTGAGATATTTCAACAAAATGTGTTTAATGAGCAATTCGGTTGCTCTAACTTGCCCGAAGTTGATCTGGTTTGTGTTTCATGAGTCTGCTCTAAGTTGAACTAGAGCACTATTTTTACTCAACTTTTTTTGGTAGAACAAGTTCGGGCAAGCAACCAGCTGTTTTCTAACTGTCACGGAACCGACTTTCAACAAAAAATTGTTACTGAAGTGCAGTTTTTTGCTAGTGAATTGACAGGTTGACCTTCTGACAAATACTTCTGACACTTTTAGAATTTTTGCCTGAAAAGTGTTCCATAGGATTTCGTGCTCTCAATTGCTCGAACTTGCTCTACTTTTTTTGACAGCTGCACTCCCAAAACTTGCCTTGAGATGCTCTGCTTTTTTTTCGTGCTCATTAAACACAGCTATTTATACATATGGAAATATGAATTTTTGGCCGAATCGATTTTAATACTAATGTTCTTCGAACATTAGTAAAAAGCAAAAATTATGCTAAAAAATAAAGAAACTGTACTTATGATTTTATAGAATATACCACGTATGAAGAAGATAGTCTCGTTTCTCCTATTATTGATCCAAGATTTTGCTAGGAAATTTGGGAAGCTATGGTAGGCTGGGGGTAAGAGTACAATGAGTATACTGGCCTGAGTGCTTAGAGGTGCTAGGCGTCTCTCCGCTCAATTCACCTTCATACACACACAAACCAACAAGGCTTCTGGTTGGTCCGGTTATAACCTTACAAGCTCTACTCCTTTTACTACCACTTTTTCTTTTTACTTATTTATTTTTTACGTGTTTCTATCATCATAGATTATTGTTGTCAAGTATTGTTTTCACGCTACAAATATCTTAACGATGGTGCAGAGTACGTTCAGCGTAGGTTTACTCACTCATTGTAGTTTAAATTCAACATCCCTATACTGTGGATATAGTGATCTTCTGTCTCTATTCCAAATTCTTTCAAAAGATTTTCGACGAATAGTAATCGAATAGTAAAAACGTATAAGGCCAGTTGTTCACCGATATCGTTGTATTCTGCGCATCATTTGAAATTACTCTTAACTTTTTTAAGGTTAAGTAATACCTCAGTGAACTTGCCTGTTGGAGAGAATTCTTTTCAGCACATTTTCAAACATTCCGCTTCGCGTTTCATCTTTTATATTACATTAATACTAGCATACCAGAGCGATATAAAGAAGCTGTGATAGGTATGTTTGCATTTTATACGACAAAGTTTATTCCAATGGTCATCAAATCATTCCTCAAACTTAAATAGGTCGTAAAGTGTATATACCAAATACTGAAGACCGTCCTTAAAGCCGAAATCCTTGATGATGTACAGCGTGAGTCTTCTCAAACTCTAGCTTTGACTTCCCTGAACCGATAATGACATGATGTTATAATGGAACCAGCTTCACAGTCTGCTAAGCCTCACCAAAGTTCCGGAAGCCAGACAAAATCAAAACGCAATTCTAGACTTGAGCTCGAAACTTTGAATTTCGATTATGATGCCAATCAACGAAAATATTACACCACTTGGCAACGAACGGAATCGATCTATTTCCGAGGAGACAGGAAGCATTAATATTATGGATCGTAGATGCTTTGAACTGATGCTGATACCACTGCAGCGATAGGTACGCGTGGTTCATAAAATGGTGTATTAATCTTCCGTCAGATTCCTCTTTCCGTATATTTTGCTGGATGCTGTCTCTTGCCCGTACATGCTGCCTGATGAATTTGACTGAACTCGAGCTTTCAACAAGGATCTGAAAGAACTTGTGAGTAACGAGACCGTTGAATAATTCATTGCGTCGAGGAAGTCGGATTGGAAATCAAATATGCTTTGTATGGAATTCCATTAGCGGGACTATGATACGTGTACCTAGTGAATTACTGGCGAGACTGAATTGAATATATAATGAAGTTAGTGCATTGAGGAGTTTCAACAAGGGATGGTAAATTACTTTAGAGGATCAAAATATACATTTCACATATGCTATAGCATCTAATTACATGTATAAATTAATAGTTTCGGAACTAAATACATCTGAGACTTCCAACCGAAAATTTGAATTGGATTCGAAATGATCCTATTTCCACAGCTCATAATTTAGTTGAGGAGAAAATCAGTGTAGAAATATTAGGGAAACCCGATTGATAGGAAAAAGATAGCTGAAAAAGGGTACATTGGCGTGGTTTATTATTTAAGTGCATGAATCTTGCAGCGCTGGTAATGTCTTTTAATATCTTTTTTAATGTGGTAGTTTTTGTAACTATTCAAAACGACTCTAATCCGAGGACGTAGGGTTCCGTGAGATGTTCTTACACCTATTCAGTAAAATAAACAAAACTATATGTTGAATAAACTTATTAGCTGGTCAGGTAAAACAACCAGAGATTCGTATATTTAGGAAGATTTTTTAAAAAGTGTAGCTATTGCTGATATTTCCCTCCATGTGTAACTTAGCTTTGGCCGGCACAACTGTCGGCCTTTGCTCTCGCTCTCTCTCTCTCTCTCTCTTTCTCTCTCTCTCAGGGACAATGAAACAAAAAACCATTTTTTTGAACACGGTAGTGCTAAATCAAAATTCGAAAAATCTCACTGTCTCACGTTGGAGAAGGTTTTTCTGAAGCTTTTTCAAGCAGGTAAAATCTCACGATCATATTATTGGGTAAAACATCCAATTTACGTTGAAAAATACGCAAATATCCGTCTTAGAAAAACCACAAAAGATTACAAATAAAACTAAGACTCAAATATTAATCACAGCTCAACTACATTTCTCCCTGACACTGCCCTTTCAAACAACTCGTCTATCATTTACGAAGATGGTTAAGAATATGAGTAGAACGCTAGCTCACATAGCAATTGATTCAAGGATTTACATACCAAGTCAGTTGCGTTTAGTATAATGGACCTGCTTGCATTTGTATGCAAGCTAGGTTCAACCTATCACTGAATGCAATAAAATCATTCAACAATCAATGGTAGATGTGTTGTATGCTGTATTTGTGGAGTCATGTGTAATTTTGTGGATATGGTGACTGGCCAGCAAGCACTGTGTACAAAAAATAAGAATTGTATATTCTGTCAAGCATGAAACTCAATATACCGTTAAGTGTTCCAGCACAAAGAATGGAATGCAACCAAAAACAAACTCTTTCAGGAGATTGCGTTCTTCACGTTGAACCATTTACAAGTACAAACATGTATTTATATGTACATGCAATCAACGTCTGCGTAAGAGAGAAATAAACTTTTGAGTCAGGCATATCGATACCTACCAAACCTACCTTGTTTGAAAATAAATTTAAAGGACGATTTAGATCTTTGCATTCGGAACCACTCTTTGCATTGTGACAGTCGTGCTTTTAAATATTTTTTCTGCTTCATTTCTTTTCTTCTTAGCCAATTTTTTTCTCAAGATTCGAAAACTTTGTTTTCTTTGCAAAATGTCCATTTAAAATATGTATATGGGATTCTGTTCAAATTTCCAAATCATTTGCGATGAGGACATTTTTTTAAATTATGGGTCTCCTCATTTTCACTACTGGCTGAACGAACTCATCTTTTTCCTGACGATTTGCTGTTTCTAAAATTGAAAAAGAGTTTTTTTTATTGTTTTATATTTCACCAGAACTAATAATCCTACTTGCAGAATGCATTGTGGGTTCGCCCGTAGGTTTAAAAAATCACGGATTTCACTCATATCGTGTTTGAGTCTATGGTTTTTCTTATGTCTGCAAATTATCTGTTAGGTGTATTATAATTTCCCCATAATCTGTTTTTTTCACTGACTTTTGCGCGACTTTTGCTTTCGAATCAGATTAATTTAAAAAAAAAAAACATTTCGCCTCTTCAACCTATTATCTCACTCGAACATCCAATATGTGAACGGGTTCGGGTGATTTGAAAATTTAACCATTGACGGCGGAAAATTCATGAAACTACTTTCAGCGGTCATCCAATTATCACAATTAGGTCCCATTTTTATCGGGTGCGAATTGATCGCTTTATTAAGTAAACTAAGGCTCATTACATGTCCCGGTCCATCGACTAGACATTTTCAATTTGCTGCCTTTGAGACGCGTCATTCAAAGCTGCTGCAGCCTCAAAATTATTCACAGCCAGAAGATTTTCCAGCTCTTTGTGTAGATCATATACAAAATGGCATAAACGGTGCTAGGTCTTTCAGTTTCCAGAAATGCCTTTTCGCCGTCTCGATGGCGCAACATACGACCACTGATAACGGCTGGAACGTATGCACCAGTCGCACAAACTTCAGCTATGATTATCATTGTTCACTTGCACTTCAAAACTTGGGCTACAAACTTGTTTATTCGTAGAAACTGATAATGCAGAGTCAATCGTAGTAACAGTTGATAATCTTTCTGAAAAAAAAAACAATTATTATTCCACTCCTCAGTGCAACTGCAAAGACCAAAAATACATAATTTTAAACGATATTCACGCTACCAGCACAAAAGAACGCACAACACTCGAGACGACAACTTGAAATCCATTTACTTTCCGAAAGCTCATGGCGGCAACCACAATTGCCGCCATGCTAAATACCAACTTGCCTAGCGAGTAGTCTGCATATGCGAGTTTTGCCTAAAATTGTCACCACGTACCAGTTCCGACAACAAACCGTTACCGACATCCATTGCTCAGCTGTATCTCGACGCTGCACAGCATACACAGCCAGCACCCAACATATTTTTTATTTCGCCAGCTTGATAACGCAGCTGATGCAAGTGAACCCGCCGCAGTGCAATTAAACATGCATCAATTAAACGTAATACAAAGCCTGTTTTGAAAGCTGCTTTTTTATCCAGTTGAACACCTCTGAATGATATGGTGTCCATTGATACATAATATTTTTTTAAGCTTCGCTTTTAAAGATGCACTCAGTTCTGAAAAATTTGGAATGAATTTTCTAACAATCTTTCAAACCTTTATGTGTGCTGACACATTCTACATCAGAGGATAATCCCTCCTTACGAAACATATGGCTAGAAAACTCACTTTCATTACTTTTTTTTCCCTAGTGTAGATGGCAAAAAAATCTGCTAACCAGATCCCCGGGTGACCTATCACCACGGGGTATGTGAGGTTTGACTCACTAAAAAAAAGGACTATCTACAAGCCCACGAAGTTCCGAGTCGGGACCCGCCTAAGCACTGCTTCCACCCGGTCGTGTTGACTCACCCATTGGTAACCACGGACTTCAAGAACTACGACAGCTTATGAGTCGGTAAGGCAACCCTCCTCCCGCTTTATGCGCAGCACTTTCTCAACGTATGTTGAGACTGCGCGCCAGTTATACTTTCAATGGATTAAACTCAAAATATATTCCCGTTGCCATATTCAGCACATGCTCTAAATTGATATTATCTTCTTAAATTGTTTTTCTGCCCATCAAATAAATATTTAAATTCCTTTAAGAGTGGTAAGTGTCCAAATCCTTCTTTCAAATTTTCTCAGCGAAACGAAAATTATCAACCGAGGGAATCACAAAATGTCCAAAAACAATGTTTTCATTTAATTCCTTGAGATCCAGACAAATACGTAACGACCTATCTTTCTTCAATACTATCACCAGGCTGTCCACCCATGGTGACGGACCTACTTTTTTTCGATTATTTTGCGCGGTTTACTTAAGGTTTAAACTTGTGGTTTACTTAAGGTTTAAACTTAAGTTTCTTTTTCAATTTTCCACCGGAAAAATGGCATGACACTGCAGGAATTATGCGTATTGTTTTATGCACAGGTACAATATTTTCTATTTTCAGAACCAGTAAACACTTCACTATTTTCACTAATGAAAGTTTTTTTTTACCATCGTGGCTTTCAACTTCACTTACCACACCCTGTTAAATCAAGCTTTTACACACGACTGTTAGCTCAATAGCGGAAGAATCGAAGTTTTATTTTTATTAAATGGCATAGGTGAAACCATCCATCCCAATGAAATCAATTTTTGTATACCGAATGCTTTTAAATGACCAATAACTACTGGTTTCAATTTTTGACCCGCAACAATTTTATCAAAAAAACACTTCGCGCATCATAACCGCTAGAAACACTAATGTTCGAAGAACAGTAGAGGATTTGTGCAGATTTTGTGTGTGTATTCTACCACTAGCTACTTAAGGACACCCTAAGTAATAATATACCCTAGGCCAATTTAATTTCGATGACTTCGTTGAAAGGTGTTTGGGGCTGCCATCTAAAAAACGTCCAGACCTTAGAAAATTTAAACATTGGTAGGGTTTACAGTGGTTGGACCAGATGCGACCTGACTTATAGCGCGCACTTAGTGAATTTAGTCCTAAGGTGTTTACATCGACGTGGCAGCAGTCATTTAGTTTGATTTTAGTTCACACACTGTAATTATCTTTTCATATGTCTCTCAAACGTGATTATTTAAATGATTTTTAGTCAAACAAGAGGGTTGCAAGCTTAAATTCAACGTACATATATTATTAATAGTCGCAAAAAAATCAAGGCTTAGGTCGGGTGTGTTTACAGCAATATAGTCCACGACCTGTTTTCGGTCAGGTCGCTTGAAATCGTGCACTGACCTATTGCTTGGGTCGAGTGCTGAGTGTTTACAGCAGGTGGAATTTGGTGCATAGTTCGTGGACTAAGGTTCTTGCTTATTTTTTTTACTTATTTTTAAATGCTTATGTAACCATTTATTGGTACAGAAATAACAAACACGCCTCGTGCTGGCAACCCTTTGATAGCATCGAAGCCAAAAATAGGTCACATTTACCTGACGTTGAAGTCAACCTACTCTACAAATTTCGTATTCATCCGATGACAGTATTGGAAGTTATAAGGAGACAAAGAAATTTAGGGTTACCACCCGTAAAAGTTTTCACATTTTCTAGATCGTAACATTTGTTGTTTATTTTTACTACAAGATTACTACGATTTGAAAAATTTATGATAAAATCACTTACTATACACTCAGAAAAATGTCACTTTTTTTAGAATCACTTTAAATCAAAAGTTGACATCACTTTGAAATAAAAAGCGAACCTTGTACGAATTCCACTTTATTATAAAAATTTTCTTTTCAAATCAAAATTTTTCATCATTGAATTAAAAAGAAAACGTATATGGCGCCAAATCATATTTGAACATTTTTGATTCAAAAATGTTTGGCGCCATATACGTTTTCTTTTTAATTCAATGATGAAAAATTTTGATTTGAAAAGAAAATTTTTATAATAAAGTGGAATTCGTACAAGGTTCGCTTTTTATTTCAAAGTGATGTCAACTTTTGATTTAAAGTGATTCTAAAAAAAGTGACATTTTTCTGAGTGTAGATATGCCGAAAAAAAAACCAGCCATAGCTGGCAACCCTATCATTGTTTTTCCAACAAGATTTCTGTTGGATATTGTCTTCAATAAGTTTAATTTGCCATATGAATTTCGTTATGATTCCAGGACTGCACTGGAAGCTGAGCGAATTTTCAAAATTTAAGACACTAAAATTACCATAGCTGGCAGTTTCAACCGAATTTTTCAACCAAATTTCTATGAAACGTAGTTCGGAGTAAGATTCTGCTACTGTGTGAATTTCATGAAAATCTGGGGACTGGATCAGAATTTATAGGGCCAAAAGCAGTTATTTTTCTTTGTGATTTTTCAAGATGGCACCATTGGTACAGAACTGCCCTTGTCCTACTTAAGGGCAATATATTCTATAAAATTCAACTGTATTTGCTTATTGGGTCATGAGTTCTGGTGCACAGAAGTTTTTGATGCTGAAAATATAGGGGAAATGGGGAAGAGCTACCGTTCTTGACCATTGTAAAATTTCAAATGTTTTACTTTGGCTACCTGTATGTAGACAAAATATATGATTTATATGTTTTTTTTACAAAAAGCAAATTTTTTAGGAGAGTCTTTGATTTGAAGGTTTCGCTTGCAGCGCTTTCCTAGCTACAGGGTTGCCAACACGCTCATCAAAAGGAACACAAATTGACAAATTAATAACATAAATATGTCCTGAAAGTTTCATAATTATTTGATTGCTCTGTCAAAAGCTATCGCAATTTAAAAAATTTTAAATTTTCCCGACCTCTTTGTAAGCACCTAGCGCACACATGGGGTAAAAAAAATTAAAAGCATTATCCGATTCACATTTAAAACACACTCGAAATTCATTTCGCTAACATAATTTTTGCAAAAATTATTTGTGGACAGAATGATAGGTATATTAAAAATATCACTAAAATGGGTTAGAGATAATTGACACAGCTGGACCTATCTTGCATATACACCAATGTATCATGAAAGTTTCAGCTCAATCGGATGGAACGTTCTCGAGAAATATTCACTGAATTTTTTTGATGATATATACAGTGACGAGCACATGTGGATACATGTTAATCAAATTTGACTTAAAATACTTGTAAAATCCTTCAAAATACGTTAATCGATTTGACATTTTTGCACTTGAATCTTTATTAATATTTATGTGAAACAAATTATAAATAAAAGTATAACTTATAAGCTCAGTCTAGGTTTTAAAACAAATAATCGAAATGGGCAATGTATCCACTTTTGCACGTTTCGTTTCTTCTATGTTGCAACACTGATCTGTAAATCGAAACAAAACGTAATGGGATTCACAGCAATTGGAGTGTTAGCGTTGTGCAAAATAGTGTTTTACGCGGCAAAGCATAAAAGTTCGATTTAATCAGTCACGCGTTTTAACGTTTTCTGTGAGTATTTCAATTTTGAAGCAAAAATGAAGAATATACCAGAATACTTAGAAAATCAAATTGTGGAAATGAAGAAAAACAATAAGCCGAAACAATAAAATAGCCAGATCACTGGGAATTTGCCACCGAACCGTGCTTCAAGTAAGAAAGAGACGCAATGTTAGTGCACCTGAAATTAATAAATCGCGACCACGATTGCTAACTAATACGGATGCTCGAACTATGGAGCGCCTCATGACCACCAAACCGAAGACAAGACCAAAAGAGGCTGCAGTTGCCATTAACAAACCCGTAAGTGAGTGGACAGCACGCAGAGCGCTTCACAGGATCGGACTAACAGCGGCAGTTAAGCAAAAAAAATCAGCACTATGAGAGAAAAATCTTGCAGCACGTCTCAAATTTTGCAAGGAGCACAAGTATTGGAGCGTATATGTTTGCAAGAGGGTAATTTGGTCCGACGAGACCAAAATAAACAAATTTCAGTTCGATGGTAAGTAGTATTACTGGCACCGCCCAAACGAAAAATTGAAAAAGCATCAAGTGAAAGAAACTATGAAGCGTAGAGAAGGCGGCTTGATGGTGTGGTGTATGAAATCATGAAATCGATGGTATTATGAAAAAGGAACAATATCTTCATATTTTGGGGTCAAATCTACCCGACTTCGTAGACAAATGTGCTTATCCAGAATATGAAGTCATTTTTCAGCAGGATGGAGATACAAAGCACACGGCGAAAATCGTTAAGGAGTGGCTCATCAGGTAACGTTTTAAAAAAAATGCAGTGGCCTGTTCAAAGCCCGGACCTTAAACCGATCGAAAATTTATGAGCTTTGCTGAAAAAACAACTAGCTCGGTACGACACTGCAACGAAGGGATTTGATGAGCTTTCGAACATTAGTAAAAATGATTCAGTAACATGTTAACCTCTGCACTTTGTATCGTGTCTGCACTGCTCTCTAATTTCAATGTGACTGATTACACCCTTCCTGATGACAAAATTTGACCAGATCCCTTTTGTGATTTTTATTGTTTCTTTCATCCGCAGGAAATCATTTAGCATTGACAGCGGACCTTTCGTCAGTTATTGACGTCAGATTACCAAATCTGAAAACCCTCACCAATGTTAGCATGGAATGATCTAACAATAAAAATTACACTGCTGGCAATGAAGTGAAAGCCTTCTAATCGGACACAAAAAGGATACAGCTGGTGTTACGTTCTTCAGAAATAATCATTGAAAGCATTTCGGACTCGTAGATTGAGTTGAGTGTTGTAATATAATGGGCTATTTTCAAACATCAGGTTATTTTACCAGCAATATATTCAAAAATATTTATTCGAGTAAAATTGGCTAAAAACATCGGTTACAAAGACAGGAAAATCACTTTCTATATTAAAATATAACACCCAGTGACGCTTTTGTTGCCATAGTATTTAATAAAAAATATGTTCTGAAGAATAAATTAATTTTTGTTTTATGCTCGGAAATCTTCAAGAAATTTAGTGACAAACGGTGAGTA
>OX376374.1:58291680-58455929 GCA_947369275.1 Nemotelus nigrinus | reverse complement strand
ATGAAATCATTATTATTTGAAAATTTAATAGTACTGATTTCCAGGACAAAAATGAATCAAATCGTTGATGCTGGTATGTGCGGACCTAACATTACGACCGAAATTCTGACTTACTTGGTTTACAATCAGGTTAAATGTGTGTGAGTTTCATTATAATTTGTTAACTGCATCGGAAGTTAAAAGGCATAGCACTTCAATTTCACCGAGCGTTTTTTCATGGTGACACAACCGTCACATAGTTCCTATCATATTCATTAAACTTTTGTCAGACCTGTATCTACTCAAGACCAATATATCCTGTGAATTTTATCCGGTCGCGAAACGCCGTACACGCAAGTACCAGGTGGTTGGGCATTTTACAAGTTTAAATTTAACTGTATATCATCTGCATTTTATTCTAAAAGCCGAAAAAAATACAAGGGAGTCAATGGTGTGAAAGACTTGTGTTTACGTACTTATGGTGACTACAACGTTGCCCAGACATTGTTTAAAAGCGACAGAAATTTATTTTTTATGCCCATTGATGAGTCTTGTAAATGTCGTGATGATCTGATGACTCGGTATGAAATCATCACAATGCGAAATTTTCCATTGAATTTCCATTGTCGCCAAAAATACACCAAAATTTCAGCTCGACCAAACTTCGCGATTCGGATAAATTCTCCGGATAGTAAAATTCACGCAGAATGTGTTGAAGAACATACTGCATACAATAATAAAAACTCAACAATAATAAAACTCTAATAGTGCTTGGAAGACAGTAAGTAATATAGTGCTTGAACAGTCTTGGAATATTGTCAAGATGAATCGAAATTATTTCGAAAAGTTTATCGACTTTACGACGTGTCTCAGTTGGCGAGGACGTGCTTTCAGAGGACATGATGAAAGTGGTGCCAGTGATAACCGTGATTTTTTTTTGGAATTTTGAAAAACATTTTAAAAACTAAATTTTGAGCTACTGTAGAGGCAAAACACAAAATGAATTAATAAAAACAATTGAAATAAAAGACTGCGGACTGATATCCATTATGGCAGACGAAGCAAGGGTTCACAAAAAGGGACAACTCTTCGTGGTTGTCAGATTTGTTAAAGAGCTAGCAGTCGAAGAAAGGTTCTTAAGCTTTGTAGGCTGTTCAGGAGCTAGAAATGCCTCGTATTTAGCAGATATAATTTTGAGCCTATGATGGTGGTAGTGTCATGTCAGGACAAAAAGGTGGTGTACAAATCTAAATTAAGATGAAAAACCTTGCAGCCACATTTGTACACTGTCTAGCTCATAAAATTATCCTTATTTTGATGAACACACTTTTCACAATCGAAACGTGTACATCCTTTTTCAATGCCATCGAATCCTTTTACCTACACATTTCGAAGCCATCAAAATACCAATTGTTGAAGCAACTTGAAGTGGCAGTTGGTCTAAATATATGGGTTCACTATGTTCTTTCTTAATATTATATATAAGCACATATTTCCAAACTAAAAATGCAACTCCTGCGGATGGGATAGATCTTGTGAATAGAACGATTAAAAAACTCCTTAGTGAGTGAGAAAACGTTTATGTAGTTTGGGGAAAATCAAATCATTCGCAATGAAACACTGTCTGGATCTCACGTTTCCCAGAGGATCACGAAAACGGAAAACAGCAAAAAGCACTAGTTCATTTAGCCTCGGACACGCATTTTAGGCTACAAAGATATCTCTGCAAACCAAATGGCTCGAAAAGAGTAAGTTACAGCACTCTTCACCCTGGTAAATTATTTATGCTTTTTCGAAGTTTTCTGGGTAACAAAAATTTGAAGCAAGATATACTCCAATTTCTTCAAAGATATTTTGAAAGTAAGCTCTTCTCTTCTTCAAGCATTAATTGAAATATATTTAGCTTCTAAACGAAAAAATAGTTTTATATTTCTAATTATTTCCATTCTATTCCTGTATAATTCATACAGGCGTTCATTTCTTGGCGGTAATAAAAAATTCATGTGTAGTTCATACCTACCATTCACACTATATGCATGTGCATTATTTGCTCATACGTATTCACAGACACGAAGTTTATTTGATAGTGCATTATGCATTAGCAAATAACAAAGAATAAGTTAACAAACATATAATGTATTAGTAAATTATATACGTTGTATGAACAGTACGTGTACCTTACGGAAGACAAAATCATCGCATGTTTTGAACCTTTCGGTCCCTGGCCCCTGCCAGATTTTAGGTCACCGCAAACCACCCGCAAAACTTATCAAATTTTCGAAATTTTAATATTTTGTGTTAATTGTCATTGCAGGATCATTCCCATTTGAAAATTTAATGACAACATCGCTTAGTAAAAAAATGTCAAAAATTACAAAAATGACTATAGTTGGCAACCCTTTCATGATTTCATTTGAATTCATCTACCTTCTAAAATACTGGTCATCCCATTCCTAAACTTTTATGATAAAATAAGTATATTTTCAGCTTTGTTTTGTTATAAAAATAAAAATAATAATCTGGTCGAAATTATTCACATTACGAGCTGAAATCATTACCTCCGGTTTAACACAAGAATCATATTTTAAAATGAAAAAGAACAGTTAATTTTCTACGCCAATTAGTATGTTTAATGTTTTTTAGATTCTTTTTGAATCTCAAAATCGGCTTCCAAAAAAACCTTTCATCAATTTCGTCAATTTATATTCCTTATAAACTTTATAGGAAAAAAAACTTGTGTATCCATGTTCATATCCTATACAAATACCATTCTGCAAAATTTGAACCAAATTCAGTTCCTCGACTTTTCGTTCATTGTCCCCTTCACGTGTCCCCTCCTTAATCACCTGAAAACGAATAGAAAATATTACCTGAAAATATTTACGTAAGGATTATTTTGAAATGAACATCTTTTCTCAAATTCCTTCCAAGATTTTAATGTTGTGAAGCTATTATAAAAAACAATATCAGTTTTAATGGAAGTCAACAAGGATTTCGAGTCTGGGCTCTTTATGTCCGAACTAATGAGAGAAAAAAGAACGAAATTTCAAATTCTAATGAAACTCTCTATTTTTAGAAATTCAATTATATATGTACAAAAAAAACAAATTTTATATTACGCACATCACTTTTATTTACAAAAGACAGTAAAAATAAATCTACGAACAAAAACAAGAACACAAACAAGCTTTAAAAAAATATTTTCGACACTCCTTTTGTATGAGTACGAACCTTAACGTAATAGCCCGACATGTAATCACCTATCATGCTCTCATTAAAATGTCCTTGATAATATTGCTAAAAGAACTTCACATTTGGGGGAAAACGTTCTCCTTGCTCTTCTCAATATGCCCCCGAGCTATCTTTAAATTGGTCCAAGTGAGCATGTAACATGTACATATACTTTAAGGGACAATCTGCAGCCCATTAGTTTGACGTTATCAAGCATAGTAGAAATAAGCTCTTTGTGATTCTCAGTTTTTTTTATTTCCAAGAAAGCAACAGATCACACCTTTAAGGCTGTACCATGTTTGTTTTTCGATGTTGAGTAAGTGCGGAAATTCTGCACCAGCTATTGTTTTCTTTATTTTTGTACCGACGAAATTACCAGCTTTAATTTTTTTTAGCTTCTGACAATTTAGGAAAAATATTCTATAAATAATGAAAAGCCTCAGAATCTTACCGAAGAACCTGTTCGAATTGCTTCATAAAGCCTAGTTTATATGCAACGGAGTCATCAAAACATGATCGAGCTCCTCATTTGACATATTTTTTTCCTATCTGGAACTCGTCTCGCTTAGGCCGCGAATACTGCTGGTAGTGAAGTGCGTCCGCTTTTCTATCCCAAAAGCAAAGGTAATATGAATCTTTATTGCGACTGCTTTGTATTCCTACCAGAAAATCACCATCTTGAAATCTAGAGCGGACTTTGATGAGAAATCTAGGGATTGAACCATTTTTGGTATTTTTGCAAGCCTGACGCTTACATGGATAACTACTCAAAAATAGCAATAATTAGTATGATCAGTAGACTACCTTCATATTCTTCGTACTACAGATTTCATAATACTTTTTCTCCTTTATAGCAGGCTGGAAATTAATAATAATAATAGATACACAACAAACTTTAACAAATCGTGCATTTTCTGCCAAAGTAATTTCCCTTAGGAGCTATATTGTACGAGGGTTGGTCCAAAAGTAGTGATAATCGGCTATTTCCAGTTCGCATAAAATACAAGAAACATTTTTTTTTACTGCGTCATATACCCACTAAGTCCGCATAAAAAAAAACAAATAAATAGGCCACGATTCCAGGAAACTCATTCATTTGAATACGAACATCAAAATGGAGGAAAACGAAATTCGAGCTGTCAATAAGTACCTGCGTTTAAAAAAAGAGTCTACCAAAGATATAGACAGCGAATTTATGGAAACACTAGGGGACTGTTCTTCCATAATTCACCGTTGCACGCTTGGCCAAAGAGTTTAAGTTGGGAAGAACATCCACTGAAGACGAATACCCCGAAGGACTTCCATCCACGTCCCTCACTGAAGACAACGTAAAAAAGCCGAAGATATACGAAGATATACGATACCAACGAAAAACAGAAGAGAAGACGGTATCTGGGTGTTCGGTGCCAACAATGTTAACCCACGGGCAAAAGGAGAAACGAGTCGACATTTCGAGGGTGAATCTCGAAAAGTTCTAGGCAGATCTGGAGAAGATTTTGTCACGTTTTGTAACCATGGACGAGACCTGGATTCACCATTTTGATCCAAAAACCAACCAGCAGTCGATGTTGTGGAAGCGACTCTCTTCACCGATGCCGAAGAAACTCAAGGTGTCGATTACCGTAGCGAAAACTATGCATCAGATTTTGGGACGCTGAAGGAATTATTGTGGTGCGGTTGTGGTATATCAAGCTCTTACTACGCAGACCAAATAAGAAAATTGCTGGAGGCTATTAAGAAAAATAGACGCAGCAAACTGCGAGCCGGAGTGCTGTTTCATCAAGACAACGCACCGGTTCACAAGGCTGCAGTTGCGGTGGCTGCAATTTAAGAAGTAGGATTCGAATTGCTTGAACGTCAGTCCTATTTGCCAGATCTAGCTCCCAGTGACTTCTACCTCTTCCCTCGGCTCAAGGAACACCTTCGGGGCAAGAAATTTGAAGATGATAGCGAAGTGATAGCCGCTGCTGTGGTGTTTTGGGAGAGTAAAGACAAACCATTTTTTTGTAAGGGTATCTTCGTTTTGGAAAAAAATGGACTAAATGTATTATCTTGCTAGGGGACTAGGTTGAAAAATAAATATTTGTTTTAAGTTTAATCTTGTTTTATCTTGTTTTATATTTTACATCTTGTTTTATATTCATTATCATTACTTTTTGATCAACCCTCGTATTAAATATTTTAGCATGTTAAATAAAATTTAAAATGTTTTAGCAGCTACTACATGGGAAATGAGGTGCCCATATTTGAACTTGGCTTCGAATAGGAGGCTTAAAATAAGCTTCATAGGCTTGGCGGAACTTCATATTTGTGTGAGACTAATTTTTTTGGCTCTTATTTTAATGAATTCGCCGCAAATGTAGCAAAAGAGTCAACGTTATTTTTACATTCCTTTGAAAACTTTTTTATACCTCATGACACACAAAATACGTTGTTTCTCTGGAAAGCGCTAGCCCACACTAAATATTAATTACATGACTGCCATGGCCATGTCTGCCGCCCTCATCACTTGTCTCGAAGTGATGTAGGCACATGCACAGAAATCTTTTGATCTGTGGAGAAAATTGGCTGGGCATCACTTCTTTCCTTCAAAATTAAATGAAAATTGAAGTTAGTCGTGAATAAAAAACGAAAAGTTTTTATTTTGTAAAGGCAATCCATGACGTGCTAGTTAAACCGAATTAGCGCCTACCGATTGGCAATGCTACAAATAATTTATGGTTTAAATTGGTTTGAAAAACGCACAGACTCAACAAAAATAGGTTGAAAATTTTATAATTCTCCCAATATCTTAAATACTGGAATATAAACAAACTACCATTTTGGATTTAAATTAAACTCGTAAATCAGTAAAACAACACTGTTTGAAAGGATTTTACTACTCCATGTTATTCAACACTGAAAAAAATCCACATAGCGCCCAGAGCCATGTAACATAGCGCATTATTTATGGTCCCATACGCCATGTACATAGTACTCTGATCCATGCAATATGGCTCCCAGCGCCATAATCTCAGAATCTACATAGCGCGTGGTCCCATGTTACATGGCGCAGCATTTATGGTGCCACACGCTATGTACATAGTACCCTGAGCCATGCAGTATAGCTCCCAGCGCCATAATTACATGGCGCAGAAATTATGGCCCCACACGCCATATTACATAGTGCCATGAGCCATGTAATATGGCTCATGGCACTACAATTATAACTCGCAGCCATACTGTGTGAGGGGATCTATAAATATCAGCAAGTGATACTTGAGTATCGTCGATAGATCGACAACATTCTCAATCGGCTAAGGGCGCATATTATTGAATGGCTCCTTCGGCGACTCTAAATGCAGCCAGCGCCTGTTTGTCGCAAGCAAGTGACTTCTCCTGTGCTCATTTATGGTAAGTAGCACTGTTTTGACTGATTTGCTTCTTCAATATACTATAGTCTTTCACGCCATGTACTATAGTCATCCACGCCATGTACTATAGTCCTTCACGCCATGTACTATAGTCCTTCACGCCATGTAATATAGTCCTTCACGCCATGTACTATAGTCCTTTACGCCATGTACTATAGTCCTCCACGCCATGTACTATAGTCCTCCACGCCATGTACTATAGTCCTCTACGCCATACAGTATAGTCCTCCACGTCATACAGTATAGTCCTCCACGCCATACAGTATAGTCCTCCACGCCATACAGTATAGTCCACCACGCCATACAGTATAGTCCACCACGCCATACAGTATAGTCCACCACGCCATACAGTATAGTCCTCCACGCCATGTGTTATAGCTCTCCACGCCATGCACTATAGTTCTCCACGCCATGTAATATAGTCCGCCACGCCATGTACATGGCGTGTAGGCCTATGTACTTTTCGCCATGTATTATGGCGTGTGGCGCTATATTTTCTCACAATCGCTAAATCGACTATGTACATGGCGCCAGAAGTCTATAAATTATGGCGTCTGGCGCCATGTGTTTTCTCAGTGAACATGGTCAGAAACAGATTATCATTTGTAGTCGATATGCACATATTTTTAATGCCTAGCAAAATTTTCTTCATTGCTTTGCGATGCGCATTAAATCATTGGTAAAATTATTGCCACCATCTGCTATGATCAATGAGTCTATTCATAAATTTTACCTTTTTCAGTAAGTAAATTACCTGTTGTCCAACTTATAGGTTCTTGTCACTGCGAAATTGATCAAACAAAAAGCAGCTAAGATTGCAAATGTCCTAAAATAGATTGATGTTCCTTAAACTCGAGCACTTGATTTGACAGTTCCTGAAATGGCCAAAAAAAACTTCTTCATTTTGCTGTGGGGCTCCTTACAAAGATATTTGGTGAGCCGAGTTTGATATGAGCCATTTTTGGAAAACTTCTCAAATTAGATAGCGGAAAAATAGTTAGTAGACAATTTCTCTGCACCAATTTTAATGTTAAATAGCAATATTTTCTGACATATCTAGCTCAATTTTTTTTCGCGAAATATTGAGGCCATGAAAATAAGCTTTGAGATTTAAGAAAGATATGTTCAGAAAAAGTAAGGTAATAATATCATGTGCCACAAAAAAGCCTGCATCTAAATAAGCCTATGAAAATACTTTCCCTTTCCAGAAATTAAACAACCCAAAAATGTGATTGACTACCTGCAAATAATATGCTCGAGGGTATTTAAGCTTACTTGCATGTTTATAGTCAACTGTCCAAAATGTTGAATTGAGAGACATTTACCTGACCACATAAGCAAAAATCTACCAGAGGATTAGAGCAAAAAAAATATTCGAGAATTGTCTAGAAACTCCACAGAGGCAGACTGCTTTGACAAAAGTGTCGAGCGGTAAACAGCGGCATTGTTTTATATGAGAGCTATGAAGGTTTTTATGTTTAAGAACGGGTTGCAGTTATAAGTTTAATAAAAGCGTTATAAATTTCAAATAAACAAACTATTTCTATTTGCAAAAGCAAGTAATCATGAGTTTACGAAAAGATTTTGAAGACAAAAGGCTAATACTGAGTTAATCCTAAAGCTAAATTTTGACAAATCTCCATTATCTGGTCTTTCTTTCAAGCAAAAATTTTGACAAGGCAAAAAAGCGAAAACACTGCTCATTTCGGATGGATGAAATGTCAGGAAATTCAATTTTCGATCGATTTTTTTATGGAAAATTCGTGCAAAACGTGGACAAAAAACAATCTCAAAGCTATTAAGCGAGTTGACGTTGAAGGAGTTGAAACTGAAACATCGGAAATTAGATTTGTCAACAAACAGAAATAAACCAGCCGTTTTATCACTGTTAAGGAAAGTTTTGAAAACGGAAGGTATTGATCGGCAAACCTTTAAATTCCTATATAAAAAAAAGGTCAAAATTACGCTCTGGAAGAATAAAGTAGCCTGGAAAAAATATCAATGCTGCTAAAAATATCTCCCAATATGCAACTACAAGCCATAAAACTAAATCAGAAATCAAATCAAATCTGGACGGGTTAAAACTAGGGGAGCTATTCGTACTGAAACAACTTGCACTTAAGGACTGAAAACGCCTATTTTTGAGGGGTAGACTTCTTGGGCCCTATGCAAGACGCAGTTTAAAGCTGTTGCAGAGTACAATTATGGGAATGATCAACAGCGTGCAGCTACATTAATGGTGTCACTAAGAGAAGCTGCGGCAGAATTTCTTCAGACCATACCAGTCGAAAATTATTCCAGTCATTCTAGCCTCACGAATACTCTAAACATGTGACAGGGTGAGCATCATGTGAAAGAAGTACACCGCTCGGCGCTAAGAACGCAAACCTAGAAGCCAGGTGAAACGTTACAACAACTGGCTCAGGACATTGGGTGCCTGATACTTTTGTCCTATAATCAAATAAACGTGGGTAATTCAGTGAACATAACTGTCTCTTCTTCGGAAAAGGTGGAAAAACCTTAAAAGCCAACTTTGAGGGCTGGCAGCTGGCTCGTAAAATTGACTTCAGAGCTGTCATCAAATTCTCCCTAGTACAACAGCATGAAAATGACCTGAGTCTGCAAGGGAAAATCGATAGTAAACTTTGTAAAATGATCACCAATGCAGGAGCCACCAATTCGATTGTGAGAACAAACTTGGCGATGACCTGATCACAACGTTGGACTATGTATTTCGCACTGCTACTGGCGAGTCTACCTCAGTTCATAGTGAAAAAAAAACACATTAAATACAGCTTGATGACTTGTTATTCCAGCATTGGTTCTTAGTAGCGGAAATAACTTACAAATGCATACTTGGAATGAACTTCTTAGACCATCAAGACTCAGCTTGAGTTTAAGAGAAAAGTTTATTGAATGGAAGTACGTTGAAATACCGTTGACTGAGCACAAGAAGGGATATTCCAACTGAGAATGATAGCTAGCGAAAGCAGAAAAGTACCTAAGTCGTCGGAAAGCATCATATGGGTCAGATTTGATGGTGGTCCTGGGGAGTCACTCATTCTTCATTATCGAGCCAATCCAAACTCCAGCACTTGGGAACCTTATAGTGCAAGAAACTTAACCACAATTCAGGATTATCCAAGCGTTGATAGAACTCATAGTCCTTTTCACTCAGTACAAGATTCTCTACTCACCAATCCCTCGAAATTGCGTCATTTCGCAGGTTCCGGTGAATCCTTGAAATGTCCTTGTACTCGGTAATCGTTGTCTCCGATGCCGTCTTTTGATAACCTTCTAGAACGTAGATCAAATAGTAAATATCCAACTTTAATAGCGCACTAATAATAAGACCAAATACTGTTTCGAAAGCTCATTCAATTCAATCTATCGGATGTGTCCCTATTTGAAAAGCCTGAAAACAAAAATAACAAATTTATGTTAGTTTTTAAGACGCATATTGAACATCTGGAAAAGTTATCTTTTGTACTTAGAATTCAAACGCCTCGTTCGAATAAATTTTGCGGACTTCTCTGAGAATACAGTAGTTTTTTTCCACTGTGCTAAAGACACCCCCTGTACAAACTAGAGTAAATAATAGATATTAACCGAGATTCAGAAAATCGCGTGGTTATTTCAGATTGTTATTGTGACAATACATGCTCATAGACAATTTTATTTTTCGAAATCGACGGGGCTATAATTTGGTTATGTGGGATTAAAATCACCTGGTTTAGGTAGGTTTCTTGGCTAGAACCTAACCTGCCAGCCAAAGCCACCACTATAATATAGGCAAGTAAAAATCTAACAGTCGTATTACATAGTAGCTCGTTTACTTTTAAGATAAAATATTTTTCACATAGTAGAACATCTACATATAAGATAATTTATTTCTTACGTATACTCTTATATATATTTAATAATAGGAGCTAAATGGTCTCAAATAAATCAAGTCAAAAAATGATATTTTTCGCGAAGTTGCTGATGATTTCATATGAAAATTCAAATTCCATTTAAAACTGGAATTATATATTTTATGAAATTATATAAACTAGTGTATACTCGGTACTTTTCTAGACTTTACTCGTGAAAAATATGACGCTTTTTCAGAAAAAAAACTTTGAACCAATCTCATTTATTTGATTTGACATGATATGCGCTTCATTTTTGCATTACATTTTATTCCGCATCCGACATATTTCATATTTTGCACGTGTTTTATCTTATTTATCAAATTTTAGATTCCGACAATTGTAGATACTTGATATATATTTTTCCCACATCAAATTTCTCTTCAAAATTAACTCTTAGGTAAAAGCAAATCGAAAAATGTGGGAAAATAAGGCTAAACAAATCTTGAATCGGAATGATGAAAGCGATCATTTCGATTATGATACAAATACGCCGGATACCGGACCGAATCAAAACAATCACGAAGATGAAAACGACAATGATATCAATCAAAATCATAACAACATTCCTGATCATGAATACCCGGAAAATCATCATAAGAGTAAGAAACGTTTAAATAGTAAAACGTGATATCGAATCTTAAATCGTATTATTCACTAAAGAAAATTTCGAGGGATAAATGTACATGTATATTTAATTTTTGTTAAGAAAAACTTTTTGAAAAAAATGACAAAAATATGATATTGCGTAGAAATCTAGATAATTATTGAATGGTGTGAAAATAGATGAAAATAATAAAACAGGCGCAGTAAGCTGGTTTATCTGATGGATTTCCATGAAACTAGAAGAGGGTGAATCTCATCCACGACATACATGATAACATCGTGCTGCTTTTAATTGTTTCAATGGGAAAATAAACGAATTCCCAATGTTACTTAATTTGCATTTACAAATATTATCATAATTCATTCGTTTCTTAGATACTAAGAAGCTCAAACAAATATATAATTAAATTTCATCTCAGTTTTTTCCAGTTTCGGTTGCTTGAGTTATACAAGTCTGACATACATCAGTCAATCGGTTTAATTTTCACAAACAAATCGTTCTCACTTTTCATGAATCTAAGATGAAAATTGAAATGAAATATTCGAATAAACTTTATTCTGATGAAATCTTCAAGAATCTTTCAACCTACAAGCCTAACGTGTATGCTTTTGTTTTGGCATCGCTAATGAAATTAAGTGTAACGTAATCGGATTGCAACTGTTCAAGTATTATTTCAAGACACACGAAAATATGTTTTCGAGAGTTTACTTTGCAAAAACAAACATTGTGGATCTGAAATTCGGTTAGTTGCTGAAATAGGTGGTGGTGAATATTTGGAAATGAAATGTGTTTGGCATGTGTTTTGTGAATTTCAATTATACTTGTAAGTAGAATTATTTACCGATCCGGTCGACCCAATTTGTTGAAAATCATTTCGAGCGCTGATACTTCTTGAAATTGGTTTGAACATATACATATGAATCAACCAATATATTGTTTGAAATTTTATCGCTAAACTCAATTGAAAGTGACAATGAGAGCGCTAAAATCAAATATTTATCCGAAAGCTACCAATTTGTTCAGGTGACAATTGTGGGACAATTGCATCTAAAACTATGTATGTTAGGAAATTAAATTTAACCTAAAAAGTTTTCAAGAATCGTTTGGCGAACACTTTGTTCCAGTTCACTTTATTCACGAAAAATTTTCAAACCAGGCACACGATTCAGACCCAATTTGCAAACCTAGATTTTTTGGTGTCAAAAATAGATTATCAAAATAAATTGTATTACGGATTAATTCAGAAGATCTGAAACACTGACATTTTATAAGTATACTAAAAAAAACTCAGAGGCTGTACTACTTTTTTCTCTGATTGCAAGTGGTTTCTATTATAGTAGGCTTATATTTTTAGGATCAATTGCAAAAAAATGTATTCAATGTCCTTTGCATCTTCTTTTGTCATATAAGCTCTATATTTTTATTAAAAACCATTCGGAATTATAGAACACATGTTCTAACACTTGGAGGTTGAGATTTTTGTCCCAGATGAATTTGCATACAATAATAATGGAAGCCATCACCATCGATAAACATTGTTGATGAAAGCGTTGAATAATCTTAAATAATTCGTAGTCAAGCAACATAAATAACTAACACACATCCTACAAAATGAATTGCAAGAAATTATGTTCGCAGTGTGATCCCACGATAACTCATGTCGCACCAAGAGGTTGAAGCTGATAGAAAGTTTCATTTACATATTCACATTCAATGTATGTAATTCAATGTGATTAGTTCCATGACTCAATTTCTTATTAACACATTCAAGGCTCGATATACTCAAAGCATGGCACGCGGTTTCTCATCCGAAGCTGGTTTCGAACCAGGGATCCCACACACTATAAGCCAGTACTCTTTACAGCAATTTAACAGGTTTTTGTGACCATCTTATACTTTTCCTACGGTGTCAAGTCTCCCGAACTAGTCTCCCGAAATTGTGTGAGTATGAGTAAATTGTAAATGGTTTTTGCATGAAAAAGCTCTGCAAACCTGCGTTGTGTTCAAAGTTTCATGAATTTCTCAACCAATTATCGATGTATTTGCTGTGAAATAAACACCGAGGAGAGAAATCACACCGTCATTTAATCAAGCTCTGCTTCATTTTTTATAGAAAGGTCAGGATCGGTGAGAATTGGGCCTTGATTCGAAGTCATTTTTTACAATTTTGGTTTTGATAGGGAGACTAAAAACATGAACCCACTAAATTTTTCTGTGATAATGCCCAAGTTCAAGCAAAGATTACCCTTTAAAGCGAGTGGTTAGCTAAGGCGGTAGGGAGACACATGTGAGTGAAGCTGTAGCGAATTGTGGAATTAAAAGTTCCCAGCACAACTCAGAACCAGACCGAAGTCCAGAACCAAGAGTGCTAAGGTTCAAAAAAATTGGATGGCTACTGCCATTCAAGAAGCAAATTCAAATTAAAAAAAAAAAAAAAAAGAATTGCCCGGAGAGCAGGGTACCCTAGAAATGGCCGTGAGGGCCCCTCGTCCGCATGAGCGAAGTACCCTTCAACCAACCCCGACGGATGCTGGGGTGCCGCTTTGCTAGCTCGCTGCGGCTGGGGTGGGTCCATAATAACAATGGAGTCGGTTGGCTCTCTGAAAACGGGATGCTACTTATAATTCATCCGTCATTATAAGGTAGCCGCAAACTGGTATAAAAAAATTATACCCAAGGAAAAAGGGGGGGGCACCGTAAAAGACACTACCCGTGGCTCTGCAACATGGGCTGCCTAAGCAGACCCAGTGCTCGTGACGACACACGGAGCTAGAAGATTAAAATTTGATGTGGAAAAAGGGGGAAAAACACTGCCTCTCTTCTCAAAGGAACCCGGGTGAGGCAGACAGCCCCGGGACCCCGATGTTAGTGGAGCCCTGACCCCGATGGTCTGGGGTCCTCCACCTTTTGATACTGGTCATAATATCAAAATCTAAATCAACAAAAACCAGAAACTACCAGATATGGCCAGCATCCCTCCCTTCAACGAGCTGCAAATTCTAAAAAAAAAAATCAAGAAAACACTATGTCATTGGCCAGCCAGGCCCTCGCGAACCTGCAATAGAAGTCCTCCTGGGCTTTCGCCCAATAAGAAGGCCAAAGTTTTAATTTACCACCACATTTTTATATTTGTATTCATTGCTTTTACTTCGTACAAAAACATCAAAATTGTTTGGCAGAAGAAATTTACAATTTATGTTCTAATTTCACGCCAACTTTCATCAAGTTCGAACTTGTAAAAGAAGCATATTTCGCACATGTCATTTAAGTTGACAAAAATACGAATTTTCTTTCAATTTGTTTCACTACCATTTTCTTGGCTGATTCATTATAATAGTTAAATTCTCTTTAAATTCCGAAATAACTACCGTATTAAAAATTCCAAAAATAACTACAGTATTGAGGGTTTTATTTTTTTTTCTTTTAGTCAGAATTGTATCAAAAGCAAAATATAGTCTTCGTTCAATTGTGTATGTTGTTTATGAATAATCAATTATAAAACATGCAATGTTTGGAAATGTGAGCGATATTATACTTTGATAACACATATCTATAAAATTTTCAATCGACTGACTGTAACTGTTAAGAGTATATCTAACAATTTTTTTTTTCAAGGCACATAACACCTTCTTTCTTCACAAAAGTGTGTCATAAATTCAATTTCTTTCTCAGTATAGCATAGATTTTCAGAATAAAACTTATCCTTACTTAATTCAAGCCCAAGGAAATCCAGTTTAATTAATGTTTTCATAAATATTTACATTGGTGCTTAAGCGAATCAAACTTTAAAATATTTGCTTCAAATTTTTCTTTTTCATACACTTCTTTATTGCCTTACATATTAATTTGAATATGTATGTAGATTTAATAGCATAGAAGACCCGTGGCACTCTTCTTTTATCAATTTATCGTCAGTCCAGTTTGTAAACTGCACTAATAAACCTCTAGAACTCAGAAGTATGGCAAAACTTCGGATTTTCAAAACTTGGAATAGTTGGAGGGCTATTTGAAACATTATCCTTTTCAATAGTGTTGATATTACTGTTATTTATTGGTGTTGCTGGGAATTCCAGCACAGGCGAGTAGTTTTGTTATCCATAATCAAACAACTTTCTCAAAAGCCAGAATATTAAACAACAACGCCCGCCATCGGTTTCGCACCTAGATGCCAGACTATTTCCATGGGTTTTTCCGCGAACCCTTGTCGATAATTGAAGAGCGTTAAGATATTACATTGCAGTGTATTGCCTGTGTTCACTGTCCCTTCAGTAGCTCTCACCTATACGGTGGTCGCCACTAAAACTTTCGAAAAGTCTACTTACATGACCTTATAATTCGCTTGGAATTCGGGTATGGAATTTCGCAGAGGTGCCCTTGCTAAAGACACGCATACATACAGTTCGATCGCAGGGCGGTGGTAGCTGGTACTCCTGTTTGGGATCCCTTCCACAGCTTTAGCTTATACAAACAATAGCAATAGCTTTCCACTTCACGCATGGGAACTTTCCAACCGCTAATTATGTACGTACACCTACGATCAGGTGTTTGTCGAACACAATAGTCAGTTTTAGTATGCAACAAAAAATGCTTCTTCATAGGTATTTAATGAATTATGGTTGTGATCACGTGCCACTAACACTTTCTTAAATAGCCACAATATACTTTTACACAGAGATTTGTTTTATGGAATATGCTCGTTTCATTGGCAAAACATACGTTTTAATATTTCTTTCAAAACTATCCCACTTCACAAGTGCTACTTTTGTTTCTACAGAATTTCGCAGTCGACTTAGTTAATGACTTTGACGCACTATCACAACGAATCAATTTCCACCATCCAAGTCCGAATCGATGTCAATTCCGATCAGAAAATGCATTTCCACACAATAGATCCGGCACGAAACAGTAACGTTATATGAAAATCACCACTCATTGACATACAGACTAAGTGCGAAATGCATCACGTGAAGGGTTAAACGCACTCATTCGAATAATGGATAGTCAGATCGAGTTTCTTATGCAATTTTTAGTCGACTTATTTCTAATTGTACCCGTACATATATTTGAATGGTTTAGGAACTGATTTAATATCCGACTGAAAAAACTCGAGTCAGGTTGATTGCACTATCGATAATGTTTGTGTTTGAGAGAGAATTGGATCAAATTATGATCTTGTGCAGAATTCACGAATTCAATCCTCATCGCACCAACTCTCGTCAACGACCAACCAAAGACTGTCTTCATCACCGTCCCTCAAGTCTTTTTCTTTTTTTTTTTCTTCTGTCGCAATTTCCATTCCGGCCAGTTCCCAGAATTGGCTCGGAATCCAATTGATGCCTCATGCAATCGATAGCATGCACATTTTCTCACGCTCGCATTTGCGATTTGGGGTGCTAGCCTTTGTTCTATGGTTGTTGTTAGTGCCTGCCACTAACAAAGTCGTCGTCGTGAGAAGTTTGAGTCGCGGTGGTTCGAAAATTCAACCAAACTCGACAACAACAATTTCATGGTTCCGAGCTCATTGCCAGTAATTAATAGTAGCTGGGAATGAGCTCCGGAAATACCAAAGCACCGTTGTTAGTGGATTTGGAAGAATTTTCGAGCGAATGGCGTTTTGATATTCAATATGGGAAGAAATTGAATATGGATGGTTAAGGGGGTCGTTACACGTGCCCATGCATGCCGAATTACAATTAATTCCACTATTCTTTGAAGTACCACACTTTATGCTTGTAAAGTGCTGGCTTTATGCCCAGCCACCGCTAAAGCTAAGATATGACATCTCATTAGTGGAGCGCCGATATTATGCCCAGTCGTGAAGACAACACAAGACGAAAAATACAGTCATGAGCATACGGCGGGACTCGAACCCGCGTCCAACAGATTGCTGCTTTGGACTGGCGCTTTAGCAAGCAGAGCTACCGAATTCTTAAGAAAATTAGAAGATAGCATTAATCACATTAACTTAAACAGTATTATTAACTTAAACAGGAAATAACATCATCCTTCTAATGTAAACTCTGTTTGAAAGCCTTTTCAAATAAATTCGGCCTAGTCGTAGTTGAAATGTTGCGCATAGGTTTATTTTATGCAACTAATTTTCAAATATATGGTTTTGAACTGTTTGTCGCCTATATAAACTTGCAGTTGCACGATGCTGCACCACACGTTGCGACTATCGTATCATTCTTTTATGGCTTTAAGAACATTCGAATACATACTTTTGTCTTTGCGAATGTGATGTTTATCATGTAAAACTTTGTCGAAAATTCGTTGTCATTTCTGCTCTTTCTGCACATAATAAAGAAAAGGATCGTCATCTATGTCGGTCAGCACCTGGCTGTCAGATTGCAGAACATCGCCGATTATATTCAGCTTGGAACCATAAGTCGTTTCGATTTTACGACCTTGTTCACCAATTTGCGGTTCCAAACTTGTACCTACGGTCTTCATCAATAATGTCTTCCCGCCATTTCTTTGGTCTCAAGTGGATGTTTTCCCTGTGGTCTGCCCTCAACGTTGTTGCCGACACACTTTCTGGTCTTGAAAAAATAATTCTTTTCAGAACTCTCGACTTTGCCGCAATATCCTCGTCCCGAAAATCGGACAAAGAGTTTCAGAGGATTCTAAAGGACTCAAAATTAATACTCAAGAAACAAGCAATCGTTGGCGCCCTCGTTGACGTTTTTTGCTAAGTGTCTGGCCCAAACATATGACCTTATAATCCTCTTATGCCCAAGAAACAGGTATTCAATTTGAAACACAACATAGCTCACCCTGAGGCCCTATTATGATTCAAATTCCGAAATCGGAGTTTGTAAAATTTTCCGACTCGCCAATGGTCGGAATTTCGTATTATGATCTATTACGAAATCGGATTTTAATTCCCATTTTAAACTGCAGACAGCTTCACTCGAATGGGGTAAATCGATTCCAAATTTCTAATCAAGTGTCAAAATACCTATTTAAATTTAAAAAAATGGCACGGAGTTTCAATGTCTCTTGCTAACATTTACTCTATGACAATTTACTTTGCTTTGCCTAAATATGGTCAGTCGGAAATAACAAAAAATAAGGATTAAATTACTCATAAAGGTTATTGATTTGTGATCACGGTTCCCTTCTTGTCTATAATCGCATAGACAACATATATCGTCTCTAAAGCTTATCAAAGCAGAGAATAATTGATACGGGAAACTCGATCGTTTTGCGGAATAAGCCTCCGAAGCAGAATCAAATTGGAATTGTTTTTGCGGGATGATTAAAATTGAAAAAAATTTTATTAACTTGAAAATTTTATTTGACAAAGTGGTTTCGAAAGCATGCACTGATTTCTCATTTTAATCATCCCGCAAAAACAATTCCAATTTGATTCTGCTTCGGAGGCTTATTCCGCAAAACGATCGAGTTTCTCGTATCAATTATTCTCTGCTTTGATAAGCTTTAGAGACGATATACGTTGTCTATGCGATTATAGACAAGAAGGGAACCGTGATCACAAATCAATAACCTTTATGAGTAAATTATTTCCATGGATATAAGTCGGAGATGTTAAAATTTGTCACAACCAGCGTAAATAACAATTAATGATTTCCAACGGCAAGTGGTCACACCAGTCAAGTATGCACTGTGTGCTGGTGTCTGATGAGAAATCAGTGCATGCTTTCGAAACCTCTTTGTCAAATAAAATTTTCAAGTTAATAAATTTTTTTTCAATTTTCATCATCCCGCAAAAACAATTCCAATTTAAGGATTAAAATTTAATAAATCGAAATAAGTCCAGTAGTTAAGTAGAATCTTATAAGAATGTAATATCACGAATTTTAAAATTGGTGGCAAATTAACGATTTATAACACACGGTGTCTATCAGCTACCCGAATTTCAGGTTTTACGTACGCATATCAATCGAACCGAAAAACAAAGAAATTCGAAAATTAAAAATCCGCCAAAATCTGCCAAAAAATCCAACCACAAATGAACTGTCGGATTAGACAACTCGCTTTCGGAATTTACAATCCGAAGTTGGCGGATTCCCGTGCAAATAGCAAATCATAATACGAAAATACGATATCGTATGAATTCCGATTTCGGATTTTGATTCATAATAGGCCCCCTGGCATTCGTCCTTCAGGAAAGCACATTGCAACCAAATTCTTTTGGTCTTCGAAGAACATGGACATTGCCACTTGGACCCGAGACTGTATATCTTGTCAAAAATGCAAGATAACTTGACATATGAGCAAACATGCATCGACCTTTCCTACGGTCTCCGAACGTTTTAAGGACATGTACATTGACTCTACTGAGTACTCGGCACCGGAGCTCCCAAATACGTTGTCAATTTGATAAACCGACAATTTGAACTAGCGCTCCACGCTGAGCTTGGTCGACTCTTGAGCTTCGAACGCAATCGTACCACAGCGTACGAAACTCAGGCCAACAGTTTTTTAAAAAGATGGCATCGTACTCTAAAATCGGCTATCATGGCTCACAACAATGCGTCGTGGACCAGGACAATGCCCCTAATTCGATCTCTAATCCGAAAAGAATTTACAGCGTCACCGGCATAACTCCTGTCCGGAGAGAACCCATGTATTCCTAGAAAGCTTAGCCAAACCGACTTTGCCTCCGAACTTTCGGCAACTATGACAAAACTCCAACCGGCAGGCGCAAAACATAAAGGGGGGTCACCAGTTTTAAGAATAAAATCCTTTTTTAAGTAAATAGTTCAAATTAAAACATTTGTGTTCTTTAATTACAAACTTTTAATGAGAATTATCAAACATTGTGTATAAATTTGATTAGAGTTGGTAATTGAAGAAAACAAATGTTTTAATTTAGACTATTTAATAAAGTTTTTATTGCCGATCGGAGCCTCAGGGAAAGTGTGTGAAATCCACCATGAGTCTGGTTGGCTGCATATATGGGTCATCAATGCTGCCTAAAAGAATCGGCGCCTACGTTCCACTATACCGTTTGACGCTAGGTAGTATGGAGGAGTCCTTATTCTTCTCGCACCAATGGGACTTGACAATCCCCGGACAAGAATGGACTCAAATTGAGTACCTTGGTCCGTAGAAATTGTTTTTGCAATGTTTTTGCGTTCCGTAATGAGCAAACCTATTTGAGTAAAAGTCAGTCTCAACAGTGTTCACAGAGATGTCTTCTAGAGGAATAGCTGCTGATCAACGTAAGAACGTATATGTAATGGTCAGACAATATCAGAAGCTGTTTACTGGGAGCATCACAACGATGTTCAGATAGATATATTCGAACCGAGAACTGGTTATATTTATGTGCTCTGGTATGTTTTTAGAGAAGTAGAGCGAAGCAAAGTGCAACGACACAGCTTTTTACCTCTTTGGGAACCGATTCAGATACGAGTCTAATCTGTCGCGTCCTTCTGGAAATGTGGCCAGATAATTTTTTTAAAGAAGCTGCACGGGATCTTTACCACCTGGATGGAAAAGTCCATGCATTGCGGCAAGTACCTGACGTCGCATCAAATTTGGAATATAGGGCCTGATCGCAATTAGCTGCAGAGAGCTAGTTCCTTTGAGGCTGTTTTGTGGCTCTTAGTCATCATTTATTTTCTCCTTTAAGATCTTGTGCAATAATCGTGGTTGTCATGGACATTTGATTAATTCTGGATATTGCAGCACCCACGGAGTCGGGTGAGCCGTAGATGTGTACTAGTTTGCTAGTGAATTGGAATATGTAATCTAAAACTTTGTGCTATCCCTTATACCAACAAAACCAGTTGTCTAGGAAGCATTATGAAAAAAAAAATTGTCGCTATTACTGGGTTTGGAAAAAGATGAACTAAATATATTAGCTTGTGAGGAAACTATGTTGAAAAATAAATATTATTGATGTTGAATCACCTTGGTTTATATTGATTATCATTAATTTTGGATCAACCCTCGTAATGATATGGATTCGCAATTAAATTTGCAATTTGCAATTTGAACGCCCTTTCCTGTTGCAACCGTTCAATTTAGCTTATAACTTTTGTCATTTTTGTGCGAGCTCTTTAAGAGGTCCCATAACGGGGCCTGTATTTGTGTGATATTTGGAACCAACCATCTGCAAGAATTTATAGATGACCGCATGAACATTTGTTGATGTTAATGGACATACCGCTTTAGCGTAAATGTTCAAAAATCAATCTGATGTGTTCCTGAATTTTTTTAACAGAAGATGGCTATGGTGATAATATCACCGATGTAGCAAAAAACAAAATCTAGTTCACGGAGAATTGTGCGCAGGCGTTGTTGAAATGACTGAGTGTGACTTCGATGTTCAAATGGTTTTTGTGTGAATTTAAAAAGACCACAAGGAATGCATGTTGCAGTTTAGGGATTGCTTTCCATATTTCCAGGAATTTGGTGATACGCCCTATCTACGTCAGATGTTATATATGTTATACATGTGTTCCGATATGTCGTGGATATTGTTGAGGAACGATCTGGAATGGTTTGAACGTTTCGTTTGCGATAGTCACCACAGAGCCCCCAGTTACCATTTTTTGCTCAAAAGATGTCTAGGTAATTCCCACAAAATTGAAAAATGACGACAAATCCCTAACATTTCAACCGCCGATATCTAACAGCAACGGGTGGCCCAGTCATTACCCTTACTGTTTGCCCTTGAGATCTGTCAAAAGAATAAAACAGTTCAGGAAGTCTGCGCCGAGTATTGCGATGTTTACAATCGAGACAGTGAAAGACCATGTGATGTTAAAATCCCGATGTTGGAATCTACTTTGAGAGTCGTTTTTCCGAAAGCGTTAATGACGGTACTCTTCGCGGCAACTAGTGTGATAGAGCTTTTATTGAGTGGAGAATCTAAAGTCGTAGTCGAAAGAACTGGTGTAGCTGAACCAGATTCGGCCAGAAATTTAGTTTGTGTGGTAGGATCTCTCATGCTAAGGCGATATTCAGTGTTATAATCGTTGCACATAAAATTGTCGCCCATGTGTGCAGTCGTGGACGACAGCCTTTTTGCTTTTCCGATCTCGCCAAAATTGGTTTGAATTGCGTGGCTTCACACAGCATCTAGCGGCGATCTCGAATGTTTGACGATAATAGCAAGTAGTTCGGCTTGTTTGCTCCTTGGTTGATTTGGTCGTGTGATTTGTGAAAGGTTTTCTTAACAGTTTTGGGATTTGAGTTTGCAAGGAACGAATACTCGCGGTGAGTTCTCTAAGCTTTTGCTCCATAGTAGCATTGCGGAACTGGAGACAATCTTTGAATGCTGCTCCTGTGATTTGCAGCGAGAATGCAGTGACCTGCGATGCAGGGTTGTTTTCAAGAATTCTGTCAAAAATATACGATAGTTGGATGAATGAAAGTTTATCATTGGCAGCCAGAATACTGCGAGTGGTATTTGAAAGCTGCGACAGCCACAATATCCTAAGAATGTTGCCTTACAGTCTTTCTGATGCAAGGGTTTGCATTTTTCGTAACAACTGGGACGGATATTTATCGTCGAGGTCTAGTTTAGCTAGTATTATCAATTTTGTCGTTATCGGAGACACTGAAACGCTTTGTTAGATTTGATTTTAGACAATTGCACCTGTTTGTCGCTTGTCATCATAATCATCGATGGCGCGACAGCCCAAGTCGGACCTTGGCCTCCAGTAACGTCCGCCTCCAATCGTCTCAATTCTGCGACTTTGTTCTCCAATTATTGAGCCCCAGTATTGACCTGCTGTCTGCGTCTATCGTGTCTTCCCAACGTTTCCTCGGCTTACCAACTGGACGCTTCCCTTGTGCTCTACCTTTCAACGTTCTTTTAGATAGTCTATTGGCCTCCAACCTCTCGACGTGGCCAGCCCATTGTAACTTTCGTAATTTAATGCATGTGGATACAGGTGGGTCGTCATATATATGGTACAACTCATTGTTGTATCGCATTTTCCACTCTGTCGCTTCTTGTATGGGGCCAAAAATTCGTCGTAGCAATTTAGGCTCAAATACGTCCAGAGCCTTTTCGGAGTCCGTAGTCAAAGTCCATAGAGAAGCACAGGTTTAATGAGTATTTTTTATATGCGAAGCTTATTATTCCTGTGCACGTTCGTAGGCTTGATTATGGGGAGTATGTAATAGTACGCCTTGTTTGCTGCATTTATTCGTCTTAAAATTTCATCCTTTTCACTGCCTGCATTGTCAAGGTGGACTCCTAAGTAGATGAAGTAATCTACATTCTCGATATTGTAGTCTCCTGAGGTCAAGTTTTGTCTGATTGGCGCTAATTTTCTTGTTTGGGTCATTAATTTGGTTTTATCTTGTGGTGATCGCAATATGTCATGAACTTGCTATAGAGTTTCCTTGTCAAGCGATGCAATGATATTAAAGTACTTCATGTTGACGCTTGTGAGCCTCGGTTTGGAAGAACAACTTACCCGGATCATAGTGCCAGGATGATGGTAGCTTCACGTGACTGACCGCAACTATACCTACCTGATTTTAAGCAGCCTTGGATTACCTCATCATTATGTGATCTCAGCAATCCTGGCATACAAACGAAGATCTTGGCCAAGTCCTTAGCTGTATTTATATTATATTATCGACCTTTTTATGAGGTGTGCTTTGGTTCGACGTGTTGAAGCACGTTGATACCGTTTTTAAGACATCGAGATATGTTTTTCACAGATATGTGTCATTTGTCTTATTGCTCACGAGGTCACCAGGTATGAGTTTTCTTAAACACTATTTTTTACCATAAAAAGTTTTTATTCAAGTTTATTCACTTAATGTGACGAAAATCTTAATTCTATCTGCACACACTCCAAGCAAGTCTGTATTTCCTTAAATTTGCTGGAGAAAGTTTTCTTCTTTTTTATCACAACACTCATGGGAGCGACTTTCCAAATCACTTAGGTTGCCACAAACTTCATTTAATCTAATATAATATGTTATTTCGGCCTTCTTAAAAAAAACTCACTTTGTGGAAGCAGAATTTCAGTCGCAATGAGTCCAGCCAGTTTCCAATCTTGTCAGATCTGCATAAAAGCAGTAAAATTCCCTTCAATGACACATAAGTATACTGTCAGCTCTATGTGTCTTTGCTTGAGGATTTTTCTGGGTGTTTTCAGGATGTTTTGTCCTGGAAGTTTCTCGGTGGGTCATGAAACGTTTCATGGACATTGAGACAGCAGAGGCTAAGGTTCAGAAGGAACTGGTCCAACTTTAAACTAATGAAGCTTTACAGGCCAGCTACCAAAATTGTGATCGTCTTCCTGAATTTTGGCCTCAAAGTCATATCAGTTGCCTCTACCCAGAACTGTGGACAATTGTCACACAATTTTTAATTTCCTTCCCTTCTTCCTACGTTGTCGAACGTGAATTCCGTGCTGTCTCTGATCTAATTCTGAAATAAGAAGTAGACTCCAAGTCGGGCGAAAAGCAGATTTGAGCCATCATATCTCTAAAAATATTAACCCAAAGGCTCTGCAACTGACTCCGAATCATCAAGTACAACCATTCTACTGTGATACTTCATTGTTTCATTATTTGTTTCACTTCTGGTGTAATATGGTTTTTGCTATTTTTTAATTATCTAATCAAGAATAAAGAAATTTTGCAAAATGAATGCAATTACGTTTCAGGGCAAAAGTATCGATCAAACAAATTTGGTTTGCAACCTGCTGAAAAAATACTTCAAAATGTTTGCCTTTTATAACTCAGCAAGCAGCCTCCTCTCTCTTGACCATACTCGAAATAATAGGTTGGTGTTTTTTTTTGCAAAATTTTCCGCTCATTAGGGGGTGGCAGCTTTAAGAAGATCTAAAATCAGTGCTGTAGATAATATCAATAAACTTCTTAGCCCTGACACTATTTGAAATGAACGGAATCCATACAATGGAAAAAAACAGCCAAATAAAAAAAAATTTGTGTTTCTCGCGATTACAACTGTAACTTTTTTCGCTATCAACAAAATCAGTGCTTAACGTTCACAATTTACAAAGATGAGACGCTCTGCTGTTTTCTTACTGTTTTTCTTATAAAATTACTCTGTATTCCTCAGCGAAAATAATCATCCCATCATCCGGGGAAATTTCTGCACAAATTACACCATTGACATTCACGATACAATTACTCCGAAAAAGAAAACATCTCGAATGACACTCCAATTGTCAATAAAATTTATATTTTCTCAATTACATACGAAAATCGACAATATATTGTTTTATAGCTGCTAAAAAAGCAAATAACTTTTCTTTGCTGTGATTCACTGCCTGCTATTATCTTTCTGTCGGTTTTCCTCTGTATCTATAGATTCAATGTACGAAGCAGAGATATTCTATACTGTACATGTATATGTACCAGCTTATTGCGCTTGAATAAATTGTCCAAACGAGGCAACAACAAAAAAAACAGAAAAATAAATAAAACAAATAAAAATCATTGAATATCGTTGTGTGTATATGAAATAAAATAAATTCATGCAGCATAAAATAGATAAATTTGATATGCTTGATAATCCACCTATTCGAAACGAAGATGAAAAATACGAAGAGAAATAAATCAAATATTGTAGATATCATAGTATTATACATGAATCAAATCAAAAATTAGATGATTGACAAATAAATGGAACATTATTTCATGGATAGCAGGATACAACTTTAGATAGATTTCCTATTCTAACTTTTAAGAAAGTAATGAATGTGACTATCTTAGCGATGTTTGTATTTCATTCATAAATTGAAAAAAATAAAACATACTATAAAATGTTTATATTTTTGAATAAGACACTTATGAAAAAAAAACTGCAATTATTGATTGTATTATAGATCATACATATTTTAAATTGTACAGGAAGCTTTATAAACTGTGTAAAAATAAACAAAATATCGTCATATTCTTTCTTGGTTTGTTTGATAGTTTTTGTCACGTACTTATCAGCGTTTTCTTCTCAGTTCTAATCATGAAATCGTATATTTTTAACGGCACTCATACAAAAATATAGCACAATAATGTAAATCCAGAAAAGACAGCGTAATTGATTCAAAAAAAATAAAACATTTTCATACAAATGTAGAGTTTATTGTGCCTTATAAAAAAATTAAATGAGAGCTAATTAATTTTCAATCACAGTGCAGCTAATTTGCTTTCCAAAAATGTTTGAATGCGATTGATAATATTTTATTGAATAAGATTACTTTGGTCATAGTTTTTTTAGTGTGCAAGTGGGATATATATATAGGAAGTATGGCTATTGTCAGGTGATTGTGAAGAGTCATTGTTTAAGTATTTGTAAAAACAAAATGAAGTTGATAATAGTTTAAAACCTACGAAGCAGAAAATAACGTCAAATATCGTAAAATTAAAATTGCCACAAATATTATCTATCATTTATCGCTCTTTCACGGATTCTTCCAAAATTTTCAACGGCAATATTTCTTATATACTACGATATATGTTAATCATGCCTACATACTTATACAGTCATTATGAGTCACTTTTAAAGATTTTTACGATGTAAGTTAATTTATTTTTTATGAAATTGCAAAATATTTTATACGGTTGTTGGTTAAAATGAAGAAAAAAAATGATAAAATTAATCATAAGATACAGTGAAATATAAATATGCATGTGTATTTAAGTAAAAGTGATAATGATAAATATATAGGTATATAAATTGACAACTTTAAAAATTATGAGTTCGAGTGTAGTTTTGAAATCCAGTCCAATACGAAAGAATTGAATGTGTAACAGCTAATATGACAAGAATGAATAAATTCATGAACATTGTGTAATATTATGAATTGTTTGTTAATGAAGAATCAATAAAAATGAATGATTTTATAATAAATTTGCGTTAATTGTTTGCGTGTTTGATGCTTGAGAAAAATGATCCAAACGAACATTTAACTACGAAACAAGTAAGTATTGTGCACCCAATATGACAATAGTTGGAAATATTTCGCAGATAATATTACATTTGCAAAGATAGCCTCATTTGCGTTAAAGTTAATTTTAAGAGTTATTTGTGATTTAACACTTGTTTATTTAAAAGACTGCAAGCTATCGGCGGTTTTTGGGATTCTTGTTTTTATAATGGAGAATCTGGTTTGGCGAATATCCGATGAGCTTTGAGCTTTTAAATATGGTTTGTTTGACGCACTAGGGAACAAGGATGAAATACATTGAACGTGAAATTTCGCATGAGGCGACGAAATTCAATGCAGAATATCGTTTTCGAATATGATGAACCACATGGGCAGCAAAAATTTCGCTATCAATGCACTGACGAATGACAGTTACATTGAGGGCGCAAACCTAATTCAGCGAAACTGCTGTTACTGCGGTTGGCAGCACTGCGGTTGGCAGCACTGCGAGCGAAACGGCAAAATTAGAAATTTGGCAAACTCTGACGCTGCGAAATATTCGCCCGAATCTCGGTCGCCGGCAAAGTGGGCATTACCATACAAAGCAGTACATTGGAATTTTTTGTCAGCAAATTTCTCCGCCCAATGCAAAATTTCGCTCTCAATGTGTTTCACAGAATAAGTTATAGCTTCTACCAGTAGTGTGTTCAATCTTCTTGCTATAGCAGCTATTAGCTGCTATTAGGTTGCTGCAGATGAAATGGCCGATTTAGCAATGACATAAAGTTGGCTGCAATTTTAGTCAATAATGTTGGCACAAGGCGGCGAAAATGATATGACATATTGAAGTATAAATACTGCTACCTTGGTTTATGGAGTCATTTCTGTTTTGCGCTTCATAGTGATCGTAAAAAGTGAACATGGAAGTGGATCAAAAACGGCTACTTTTACTATACGAATTTAAATTAGAGCACAACGCAACGGAAGCAACGAGGAATACCAACAGTGCATTTGGGCCTGATACAGTTAGCGAACGAACCACTCGGCGGTGGTTCGAAAAATTTCGATCCGGATATATGGACCTTGAAAGTGAGCCATGTGGACACCCAGGATCATCGATCGATAAGGACAAGCTGCGTGCATTAGTGGAATCTGACCCCCACTAAATCATAAGGGATCTTGCCAAGAAATCAGGCGTTCTCAATTCGTCAGTTTGCCGCCACTTGCAATAGCTTGGAAAACTGAAAAAGCTTGACAAATGGGTTCCGCATGATCTTACTGAGCAAAGCATGACGTGTCGAATGGAGATTTCAAGTTCTCTTCTCTCCCGCAACAAAAAGGAACCGTTCTTGCACCGAATTGTGACCTGCGATGGAAAGTGGATTTTTTACGATAATCGTCGCTGATCGGCCCAATGGCTAGATGTCGATGAAGCGCCAAGACATATGCCGAAACCAAGCCTTCATCCAAAGAAAATAATGGTAACTGTTTGGTGGTCTGTAGCTGGAGTTATCCACTATTCGTTCCTGCAACCTGGCAAAATCATCAATGCTGAGGAATACTGTGCTCAACTGGATAAAATTCATCAGAAATTGATAGTCCAACGACCTAGGCTTGTCAACAGGGATGGAGTGATACTGCTTCATGATAACGCACGACCTCATGTATCGAGAACAACGGTCCAAAAATTAAACGAGTTGTGATATGAGACTCTTCCTCATCCTCCATATTCACCAGACCTCTCACCAACAGATTACCATTTTTTAAAACATTTGGATCACTTTTTGACAGGAAAAAGATTTAATAATGAAGCTCCTGTCAAAAATGTCTTCGAGGAGTTTCTTCGAACCAGAAACTCGGTCTTCTACAAAACTGGAATGAATGTACTTGTATCTCGTTGGGAAAAGTGTGTTGCATCTATTGATACATATTTTGATTAAATAAATTGTCTTTATAAAAAGTTACAGCTGCTTAAAAATTTATTCCTAAATCGGCCATTTCATCTGCAGCAACCTAATAATTTAGCAAGTCTGGCTGCCCAATGTCACGAAATAGCTTCTTTCTGATGCCTGCTATTTGACAGTCGGGCTGTCCTAGGTTCCGGAATACCTGCTACGGTAGCAGCTTTTTGCTGCTCGCAGTCTAGAGGATAGCAAGTATTTAGCTAAGGCAAAATGGCCGTGCATAAACAGCTGACATACTGTTAAAATATCACTTTGGATTAGAAATAGAAATGTAAAGCAGTTTTCGCGCTTTGGTGGCAAGGAAGATGAACAATAGACTTGAGTATAGTGCTATTATAAACCAAATACAGGCTTTTGAACTCTTCAACTCAACTCGAGTTTTAAGTAGGCTTTTACACAGCGCAACTCATCTTGAGTTTTTATAAGGCGGGTGTGAAGTGCAACAGGCCGGGTACACTTATTCGTGTACCATAAAATTTTTAAGGTTTCTTATTCGCTCTTTTTCAAAGATATGGTGTCAAAAGCCGGGAATAAGTGAAAAGCTTTGAATATGTTAGCAACATTGCAAACTCAGAAGTTTCAACAATTTCCAAAGTGCAACGCAAATGGTGAGCTGATCCACCTAAATACAAAGACTAAAGTTGAAAACCTGCAAAAAAAAATTGTCATTGAGCTGAGCTGTGTAAAAACCGACCTACGTAGCAGCTCTTGGCTGTCCAATATCCATAGCTGCTTCACCTAGCTAAAGCGAATTTCGACACTTACTAAAGTGACTCTATGCTATGCTTTTGGAGCAGCTATAGCATGCACATTGAACACTCCCCAGATTCCATTGCAGTCTGCTTCCAGTATGTGCGATTCGACACGGTGTGAGCGTCCCGATCGACAAAGAGTGTGGTCAATTATGGTGGAATCTGTTTATCGCCGAAAAAATGTATCGTTTGGCTGTGGCGTGGATTTTATTTCAAGATTCCAAAATTTTCAGGTCCCCATATGTTTATTACGAAATAAAAACACTTTCAAATGAAAATTGTTAATATTTCAACCTAGAAATCACGTTTTGGAAATATTGAATCGTATGTAGGTGCGAAGTACCTTGAAGTAAGCCAAGAATTTTTTCTTCTCATACTTTCCAATTCAGTCATCATATTATAACGAAATTCACAGGACATATTGATTTTTAGGAGTGATGAAACAGCAGCGTGAAAAAAATAAGTACATGCAAAAGTAAAGATTCACGCGATGTTTATGTAAGCTTTTAAGATAAGAGTCAAGCATGTTTGGACGCTTCGATCTTTGAGGCAGTGCTTAACGATTTATTTGACGCTTGCAACAGAATAAATCTGCCATAAACGTCTGGAGCAGCTCATCGGGTAAGGGTAAGAATCTTAATACCTCAATAAAATATCGCTGCAGCAACAACAGTTGAATGTAAAAAACAACTCTCAGAACCTAATCACAAATCAAAAGGAGATCCACTTATCTGGTGGGCTACAAGGAAGCAAGTATATGCTCGGCTTTTAGATAGGTGAGTAAGTAGGTAAGTTAAGGTGGCTGTCGATCGACAGAGGCCTGTTGATAGACGTTTATAGGCAAAAAAAGGCCCGTTGTGCTACAATAGTGGTTAGTTCCCCCTCGTTACTAAAATCGGGAAACCATTTACTTCAATAGATAAATGGCGCTATCGCCTTTAAGTAGACCAAGAATAGTAGACCAAGAACACATGGCGAAAAATATATAGGACCAGACGCTATGCTTATAGCCCTCCACGCCATGCACTATAGTCCTCCATGACATGTACATGGCATGTAATTATGGCGCTGGGAGCCATACTGCATTGCTCATGGTACTATGTACATAGCGTGTGGGATGTAACATAGGACCACGCGCTATGTAGGTTCTGACATTATGGCGCTGGGAGCCATATTGCATAGATCAGAGTACTATGTACATAGCGTGTGGGGCCATAAACAATGCGCTACGTTACATAGCTCTGGGCGCCATGCGGATTTTTTCCAGTGTGGCATGATATGGAAGACGGATTCCTTTTCGACCTTCGAACCACAGATCCGACAAAATTCGTTAACCCAACCGTTGGGCATGCTCTCCTACTAGACAGTGGCCCGTAAGAACGCTCACAGCACAACACAGAGCACTACGAGCTAAGTCTAATAGCTGCCTGTTAGATGACTGTCGTGTTATCGCCCAGGATGATACATCGGCCCAGGACTTCCTAGCTTCCTCAAGTATTTTTGTCTGATGTCCAATTTGACCGCTGTCTTCCGTACGCCCATAGATAAGAGGCAAGAGACCTCCGGCAGCAAGGTACTAAGCCTCGCCAGTTTATCGGCCTCACAGTTGTCCTGGAAAATCCTATGATCAGGTACCCAAATCAATTGTATTGCCGAATATCTTGACATCGCCTTACGAAATGAACGGTATTCAGCAACAAACAAGGACAATGTACAAGGGCCAGCAAGGTACTTAACAGCCTCTTGGCTATTAGTGAAAACACCAATACTAATTACAAGTATTCGATTTCACAGAAACCAGTCGATTGCCTGAAATATTACATTTTATTTCATTTATTTATTTGTTTCACTCTTCCTAAATAAGCATTGCTTGAGGTATGGAAGGAGGTGCCCATTATATATAATATAATAGTTTAAGAATATAATAACTTAGACTTACGTTAATAATAAAATAGACATAACATTCGTGTTGTACACAAACAAATGTAAAGAAACTGGTTCAATCCAATACACTAACACACACACATGTAAATAAATCTAAACACTCAAATATGTAAATAAATCAGCATTTTGACGAGAATTAAAGCGATCTTCAGCAAAACTAGACGTGTTTTGTTTTTGGGTTGTGTTTCTTTTTTGCAATTCGCTTGAAAAATACTACAGTGGTCTGGTGGATGAAAGGACAGCTTGAATCCCATCATCCGAGTATACACAACTCCTCACTGTATTGTTTAACTTTGAGTCATCGGTGTGCACATGGATTAAACCACTTTCGAAAGTGACCTCATCATGCCACTCATCCCTACCAGGAATGCGAGTTGAAAACTCCATATTTAGTAGAACGTCGGGAGCGATCTAGTTAACACTCGCTAGAGCGGGAACTCCCTCAGCCAAGATCCTGGTATGACCGAACTCTGTTCTATTCCATCCTGAAATACAATTCAGCCTTACAGGAACGAGATTAGCTTACTGTAAGATTAGTATATTGTATTGTATTAGTATGGTACTGAGATTGTCTACCCCGTAATCACTGAGCTTCTTCTACTTTGAATACTAGCTGGCAAGCTACATAGATATTGTAGATATTGATCTAACTTCTCACAAAAGAGGTTGTAATTTTAATTCATTTCAAATTCTAAGAAATAATATATAGATCGGGTGGATATCTTGAGATTATTGAAGAGTTCATATCTAGATGGCTCTTGACCAAGCATTGAAGCTGTACGGTGCTATTTATGCACTCTTTTATGAACCAGATTTAATATCAAGAAGGGTAAAAAATACCGATATGAGCCTGAGCTATCTTGCACGGCTTACCCTTCGAAGCGAGAGTGTTAAAATCTTTTGGAATTCTTGTCATGCACGGAACTTTATGCACCAAAGTTTTCTTGAGTAGGCCTCTAAAGTACTAGCAAAGACCTAGCAAGTCAAAATAATAATCGAGTATGATGAGGTATCACGAAGTTCAAAAGGGATCAAGTTTGCAGTGCTAGAAATAAGGGCGAAAAAAATTGCAGCATTTTAGATGATTAGTATGAATTTTGGTAATCAAACTTGATAATATGATATGAGGAGTCAAGATTGTGTAGTTGCTTACATTGGCTCCATACGGTTTAGGCCTTCCAGTCTGTGAAAACTTATGAGGATGGTTTGTGATACACGAGGTTTGGTTGCATTTTGAATTTGCTTTTTTGTTGCACCGCAAGAGTTTAAGCTCATTTTAAGAGCTAAACTGCTTCGGTTTTGATGAGGTGCATGATTCAGGTCAAGTTTTATACGAGGAAAAATAGATTTATACGTTTTTTACTATTCAACGAAAATGTTAAAGACGAAGAAATCTGAAATTTATTCCAGGTGGCTACAAAGAACTATAGAAGCGCTCTGTCAAATTCAGTTAGGAAAAAAGTCAGTTGGGGAATATCTTATTAAGGATGTTATTTAGATCCAGTAAATGCCTGGAGGTTAGTTGTCTCTGCAATGCGTGATATTTGAAATGAAAATGGATGTGTTTACATTGTGTATTAACGACTAATAGTAATAAAACTACATTGTTAGGGCAAAAGGTACAAACGACATTGAATTTTCATTGGCAAACTTTTTTTCATATAATCTCCGAACAGTGCTTGAATGTCATAAATGGGACTACGAATTGAACAATTCAGCGCTGCATGTAATGTTTAGAATGATTTGGCTATCTGTCAGTGAAATCGTTCAGCTTTCATTTGCAAGAGAGATTGGAATATCTAAAATCAGTTTATCAAATCAGTTAGACCCTATGCACACGCGTCGACTTACTTGCGACTTGAGTATGATACCGGTAGGATACGCGTCGCTCGAAAGTTTCCGCCATACATTTTTGGAGACGTTTGCACACGCGTCGACGCAACGCGTTCATGACGCGACGAGACGGATGCCGGTTGAGTACGACTTGGTGTGCTATTCGCATGTCAGTTTGCGTATCATACTAATTACATCGAGCATTATGGCGAGTGAACAAAGTAATGCATTATTTGGGCAGGAAGTAGAAAAACATCCCTGTTGATATTATTATAACCTACCTGATTATTCCAGAAAGAATATTACAGAAAAGTCATGGAGAAAAGTGGGAGAGAAATTCAATATGACCGCTTAGTATTTTGTTTTCAATATTTTCATTGCATTAACATGTAATGTATACCTATATCATATATTCAAAACAAGTAATAAATGTAATAATAATAAATAAACACAGTAGTTGTATTACCATGGAAGTGAAGCTTGAGGTGTGCTAGAATAATTATCAAGGTAGTTTCTCAAATTTTGCTGTAATGAAAGTGGTATTACTTCCAGAGTTTCGGAAACTAAGTCGTTATTATTAAGGTTAGCTATTGCACAATGTTGAGTATATTGAATACCCTCGTTTTGGCGAATATAATTGTGCAAGACGCATACTGCCTTGACAATGTTTACTACTTTGTTACTAAGACAGGAAATTTTTACTTGAGACAGGAAATTTTTCTGTCAGCTTTTCAAAAGAACATTCAACAGTTTTTCTACCTCGGCTCAATCTGTAGTTAAATATTCTTCTCAAGTTGTTCAATGCTCGCTGTGGATACGGTCTCATTAAATACATTGTTAATGGAGATGACCAACAAAGTAATACGGGGAAGGGTTTTCGTTTTCATCATTTGGTAGTTTTGTTGGAAGAGGCAAGATAAGGCCTTTATATTCAACTAAACGTTTAATGACAGATACCCGGAAAATTACACCATCACTGTTTCTTCCTGCGTATCCGGTTTCTATAAAAGTAAACAATCCATCAGCATCGCTGCATGCCATCAGGATAATTGAATGATAAGATTTATAATTAAAGTTGCTTGAACCAGTATTAGGGAGCTTCTCTATACAAATGTGTTTACCGTCGACGCTTCCCAAGCATTTGGGTAAATACCAAATATGATGAAAACGTTGTGCAATTTTTTTCCATTGCTGCCAGTTTACAGATGCAGATTTTATTGCAGATTTTATTTAATGACCCCCAAACAATAACTGTAGTTTTTCCTACGATTTGCGAGACTGCAGAATGTCCTCTTGCAAAGTACATGGGAATGCTTCCAAATGTACTTCCAGACCCCAAGTATCTGAAAAAAAAATTATGTACCTATAGCATTAACTTTACAAAAAACCTGTGTCTCAGGACCAGAATGCAAAAAAATAGTGAAGTATACGTAGTGTATTTGTTCGGAATTTGAAACCAAAACAGACTGGATCCTCAGCAAAAAAGAGACCGTATTATCTAGAAGACGTTCTGCAATTTGCGCTTCCATACATAAAATTAAATAGTAATTCAATTTCTGGAAATATGACGTCACGACTATTGAATGAGAATACCCAAGTAGGAGAACAAAATGTCCCGGAAATGGAGCCGACACTAGAAGAAACGTAACTAGTCGAGCACAATCAATTCTTCCCCTTCCATCTCCACGTACAGAATGCATTTTATGCTCGCCATTATCGGAACCACGACCGTCATCTTCATTCACTAATCCACCAAGACCTCAAACAAGGAAGAGGGAAAGCCAATCTGATATTGAATATAAAATTATCGATTATCTAAAAAGTAAAAAATCAACGAACGACGAGTTGGAAACTAATCCAAGGAAAATGTTTTTGGTCAGTCTGTTATCGCAGGTAAAAGTAATGACAAATAATCAAATGAGACACTTCAAACGTCGAGTTATGGACGTAATTGAAGAAATTTTGACTGACACTCCTGCAGTTCCTATACTCAGCGAAATTCTCCAATTACTATTTATTACGAAAACGTAAGAAATGACGTTACAAATACGCAAAAAAAAAACACTAATTTAAACCAATTGTTAAAAATTTTGAAAATAAATGTTACTTTGATTTCTTTGAATAAAATCCGTTTCTCGGCACTGACACATTCGCGCATTGAAGTATCTCGTTTCTGAATGAAAGGTGTGGGCAATTGCATCAAAGATAAGTAAGTTTTTTTAACATTCTGTAGAATAACAATAATTTGTTATCATCTTCTTGTAGTTCCTTCGTAGCCACAAATGCTCGACAGTTGAAGTTTCTGTCAATAAATGGATGTACCAACACTTTCTTATTTTTCTTGTGTTTCATGGCCCTTTTATAAACAATATAAAGTAATAAAATTTTCTCTTCTGAGTCAGACATCCTAAACAATGGAAAAACTCTAGCGCACCTGAACCGCTAGAAACACTAATGTTCGAAGAACAGTAGAAGTATCGTGCAGGTTTTGAGTGCATATTGTGTAGTGTGGTGTGTGTGGTTTTGAGCTGCTTATTACGGCCAAACTGTTTCAAATGCCACGTTTGACTTTGGGGTCAAGAATGCATTATAACTCCTATGGTAGAAGGTTTCAGATATTACCACTGGCATGAATTTCAACGTTTATGAGAGCAAAAAACGGGTTAATTATATTCGTTATCAGTTGCTTATTTCACAAAATTTTGAAAGCAGCATCTCATATAACATCAATGAAGAAAATGTTCAGTGCCTGCAGCACTGTAACTGAAGTTGGTGTTTGGGGCTGCGATCCGAAAAATTTGCAGAGCTTTGGGAATTGAAACATCGGTTATTTATTTTCATTGTAAATTTTTCCCGTATGAATACTAACTGTAAGCATTTATTGACACAAAAGTAGCACAACCGACTCGTGCTGGCAACCTTTCGCCAGTATCAAAGCCAAGAATATATCACATCTGCTTCACGTTGTTTTATTACATTCGAAGTTATAGGAGTATAAAAAAATTTAGGGTTACCTGCAGCGAGTTTTTTCAAATAATCGAAAACTTAATATTTGCTGTTTATTGTCACTACAATATCATTACCATTTGAAAATTCTACGACAAAACTGTTTAATAAAGATATTGCAAACAAACACAAAACCAACAATAGCTGGCAATCCTATCGTGGCTTTTCAACCAAATTTGGCCTGAATAATGTCTATAATAAGTTCCATTAATTGTACGAAATTCGTATTGATTTCATGACTGCACTGGAAGTTATAGGGCAAAAAGTTTTATTTTCCTGAGCGAATTTTCAAAACCAAAAACACAAAAATTACCATGGCTGGCAGCACCAATCGAATTTTCAAACCAAATTTTCATCAAAGATCCAGCTACTGTGTCAATTTCATGAAAATCTGGTAACTTATTCACATTTCATAGGGCAAAAAGCAGTGTTTTTTCTTTGCAATTTTTCAAGATGGCACCACTGGCACAGAGTTGCCCACAATTCAAAATCGCTTCTACCAAACCTGGTCCTACTTGAGTCCAATGCATTCTGTAAATTTCAGTTGTATATGATTATTGGTTCGTCAGTTCCCGTGAACAGAAGTTTTTAATGCTAAAAATATAGGTTAACTGGGACAGGGTTACCGTTCTTGTCCGACATGAGTTTTCCAAAGTTTAACTTTGAACGTGTAGATAAAGCATAAGATTTGTATACAGATTGGTTTTATTGTAAGAAACGGACATTTTTTAGGATATTCTATGGTTTGAATGTTTTCACTTCCAAATTTTTATTTTTTCAAATTTAAGTCACAAAACTTATCATAGCTGGCAGCTCCAACCGAATTTTTCAACCGAATTTTTCAACCAAATTTCTACCAAACGTGTTTTAATATAAGGTCCAGCTACTGTGTGAATTTCGTTAAAATCGAACGATTCAATCAGAATTTATAGGGCTAAAAGCAGTTATCTTTTTTAGTGATTTTTCAAGATGGCACCACTGGCACAGAATCGCCCGGATTTCAAAATCACTTCTATCAGACTTGGTCCTACTAAAGGTCAATACATTCTGCAAATTTCAATTAATTCTGCTTATTGGATCGTGAGTTTCCGTGAACAGAAGTTTTTGATGCTAAAAATATAGGTAAATTGGGCAAGGGCTACCAGGCGTGCCCGTTATACCATATCAAATTTTATTTTTTGTCTATGTAAACAAAGCACAAGATTTACATATAAGTGGTATTTTTTTTGAAGAAACGGCATTTTTGCAAGAGAGACGATGATTTGGGGGTTTTCACTTTCAGTACCTGCCCTAGCTACAGGGTTGCCAGCACGCTCATTAAAAGCTACACAAGTCTACAACTAAATAATGCAAATATGTCCTGAAAATTTCGTAATGATTGAATAGCTTTGTCAAAAAATATCGCAATTTAAAAATTTTCAAATTTTTCCGTTCTCATTTTAGGCACCCAGCGCACACATGGGGTTAAAAATTCCAGAACATTATCCGATTCACATGCAAAACACATTCGAAATTTATTTCGTCAACATTATTTTTGCGAAAATTATTTGTGTACGGAATAATAGGTGTATTAAAAATATCACTAAAATGGCTGCCGGCGCCAAAGGGTTAAAGATAAATGACATTTAGTGAGTTCTGGACCTATTTTGCATATACACCAATGTATCCTGAAAGTTTCAGCTCAATCGAATGGCGCGTTCTCGAGATTATCTCACTGAAATTTTTTGATGATATATATATATATATATATATATATATATATATATATATATATATATATATATATATATATATATATATATATATATATATATATATATATATATATATATATATATATATATATATATATATATATATATATATATATATATATATATATATATATGGAAATATGAATTTTTGGCCGAATCGATTTTAATACTAATGTTCTTCGAACATTAGTAAAAATAAGATATGGAGTTGACACGTGTCGCAGTCGCGTCGCGTATGAAACGAGTCGAAGAAAAGTCGACGCGTGTGCGAATGCTGGTCGAGAACAAGTAGGATACGCGAAGTTATTTTGCAGTCGCGTATAAAACGAGTTCCAGTCGAGGCGACGCGTGTGCATAGGGCCTTACTCTCCTTGGATCCAGAAAGCCCAGCAGTGCGAATAAATCACTTGTACCCAGTGTTCAAACTCTCAAATTTTCTGCCGCATCAAATTTCTTCAAAAAGTGTATCAATATTGGTAAAAATGTATCAAAAAGTTCAATAATATGGTTCGAGGTACTGAAACTATAAATAATAATATAAAAAAACTTAGTTTGGAGCCACTATATGTATTAAATGATTTAGAGCCTAAAACAAATATCACAAATTACTTCCGATTTTTGTTTTCATCGGTATATTGCCATTGATATTGAAGCCACACAAAATAAAATTATGACAAAATCTAAGCTCTTTGCGAATGCGCCCAAAATTTTCACGACATAAACACGAAACGCAGATTATTTTTAGTGAATGTCGTTTTTTTAAATTTCTAAAAATAAAAAATATAAATTTATTCTTCAGCTTAAAAAAGAACCATAAAGATATCGTTATTATTAGCTTGAAAATAGCTTGAAAAGTTCAAATCTTCAGTGTCCATCACATAATAGATATCTTTCACAGTTCACAGTGTAAAGTAGATTGAAGTTGGCAGTTATTAATACTAGAGAGAGGAGATTTGATTGGCACATGGCAGTGAAAATTAAAAAATTAAATTTATTTACTGGATAACAAAATGTATGATTTTGTTATCATTCAGTATCATTGTATAAAAAATATAAGTTTTAAATAAAAATGTATCAAAATGATATAAATGTATCAACAATGGGAACCCTGCTTGTACCTTCTCGTAAAATAATTTCAGTTAATATAAAGCTATTAAATGAATACAATCAAAACTATTCCTCTCTGCCTCTCCCATACGAACACATACTTTTTTTCTTTACTTTAGCCAGTGGTTACAAAATTTACATCACCATAAAGATAAATGCTAGAATGAACACACGTTAGTCAGACAAAATGCACACACATCCTAAGCAAATTGAAAGATACCAATCGCATGAAATGATTTTTATTTATTTCGATTTAAAATATATGAAATGCAGACTTATTGTTCAGACTTTTCGAAGTTGATAAATTCAGTATCAGTTTTCACCTTTCAACTAAGAACCGCTTCATTGCTCGCCTATTTCAAGCTGTTGATTGTCTTTGCGATTATATTGATGCATTCGCCCATTTGTTCCTTATTGATAACCAACGGTGGTGCGAAACGAACAATGTCACCATGAGTTGGCTTAGCCAATAGTCCATTGTCCTTTAATTTCAAACAAACGTCCCATGCGTCATATTCTAGAAAGAAATTATTTCAAGTATTTAAACCAGTTGAAAAGAAAATTCAAAATCTCACTTGGTTTAATAACAATAGCATTCAAAAGACCCTTTCCTCGCACAATCGAAATAACATCACTTGGCAATTTCACAAGCTCTGACCTTAAGTACTCCCCCATTTTGTTAGCGTTATCTGCCAAATTCTCCTCCACCAGCACCTCCAACGCTGTGATTGCGACTCGTGTTCCAAGTGGATTTCCGCCATATGTCGAGCCATGCTCACCGGGTTTAATGCATAACATTATCTCATCATCTGCTAGTGCAGCTGAAACAGGATATACACCACCCGATAGAGCTTTGCCTGTTGAAATAAATATAGATACAGTTCTTTTCTCATTTCATTCGAACGGCATGTTATTTTTGCAACAAAAAAAACTACCTAGAATCAGAATGTCAGGACGGACATTTTCGTAATTACAAGCCAGCAATTTTCCAGTTCGACAGAGACCTGTTTGGATTTCGTCAGCGATGAAAAGCACATTGTACTTCGTACAAAGTTCTCTCACCTTTTTCAGGTAACCATCGCTTGGAACTACGACACCGGCTTCGCCCTGAATCGGTTCAACCATGAAAGCACATACATTTGGGTCCTGGAACGCTTTCTGCAATGGAAATGTGATTTAAATGTGTATTTTTTAAACATTTTGAATTTAAGGATTTAATAAAAATTGAAGTAAATCTTCAATAAATCCACTAAGGACATAAATAGGACACTCTGCCGAAGAAGGCAAAGCCGGCTCCAAAATATGCATGCACAAAATGTTCAATTTTAAATAAATGGCTTTCGCAACTTATGTTGCTTTTACATTGAAAATGCAGACTCAGTGACATTTACTTCCGAGTAAAACCAACCGTCAAGGAGATTACGAAACTTTACAGGAAATCTTGACATTGTGCAAATGTGAGGCAATGAAATCGCATATGCTGCAGTTTAATTTTCATAATGCATACATGTGTTTGTGACATTAAATGGAATATTTTTCCGCTGGCAACGTTCATGTTGCTTACGAATTATGACAAAGAATATTTTAACTCGTAAAATGTGGTTTCGTGTTGCTTTTTCGTAGGATGCACTGATCTGATTTGCATTCTGCATTTATGATGACTTCAGAAGGACGAAGAAAGATACATATTTAGAGTTGGGCATGGTCTTGTTAATACGAAGTTGTTTTTACTAGGTAAGCTGATGTAAGGAAAAAAGATAAATGTAATTCTGAAATATTAATGTTGTAGTACGATGGAAATTCAGAGGAATATTGAACTGTATTCTGGTTAAATGGAAATGTAACTGAAAATGGTGAATAATATCGATACATTGTTTTCCATACATTAGAAAGTTTATTTTGCCTTGGTCCATTCTCAATAGTGTCAGTAAAGATAACAAATTTGCATAAAAATACTATTTATCGAATAGAACTTCTTTTACAAATGGTTTTATAGCAAAACCGTTCTCCGATTCCGGAAAATAATTAGGCTTCCACAGCAAATAGTTGCAGAAAGGAAATTCAAATATAATTTTCCGAACCATTTTGTTCCCTTCGCATCAGCTTTCATTTTTTCCAGTTTTCAACATTTGAATGCAGGGAAGAGTTTTGTCAGAGATACTATTTGAAAATTCCGTTCACTAAGTGGTTTCGAAGATTTAGTTGCCAGAGTAGAAACTGTACCAATCAAATATAGGTCAGGTTGGGTAGCAGAAAAGTCGAAAAAGTGACTACTCACAGGGAATGTAAATGAAATCTTTATGTGTAAGAGAAATCAATATGCTTATCATTTAGGGTGAATTTCGCCTCGAACCAATTACGTATTATATTCGACAGTTGCACACATATGCAAAGTTGAATTTCTTTAATATGGTTAAATTACTTTATAATTTATGCTGGAACTAATTTCAGCATTTAAAATTGTAGTTCTTCTATAATTGTATGCACATTTGGTAATCTTCTTTTATTTATTTGAAACTCGTGTCTCAATACAAAATATTACAGAGGTAGAGCATATTAAGAGAGTACCTGTACAAATTTAAATACATTGCATTGTTTCGTTTGCAGATTGCTTCATTCATTAAAAATGGAATGGATTGAAATCCGGAATTAAAATAATGAAAAAGAACTCCACTAGCTAGTATTGTGACCCGGGGCTGAATACGAACGAGGCGACATTTTCAACTCTGAGACAATCGTTTACAATGGCTAAATACTTACTGAAAGAGTGTGAACAAATATCTTTATATATTGCACACTTTAACATAAATCACTGCCGAACTTTATTGAGAATGAACTAGAACACATGAACTTTTGTAAGGTCTAAGGGTTGAAGCTGGGGGACACCTTCGTGCACTCAAATATAATTCTAAATGAATATGAGTATAGAGTGATAAGTTCCCCGACTCACTTTACCCCTCAATTAACTCATGCATCTATTCAGTGCTAGTTTAACACAAAGCTCGGTGTGCAATCCCTTGTTTAGCATTCACAAATTTCTTCCCAAAAGTTTGAACTTTAAATTTCGACGCGCACTGTAAAATGTGCATCGAAAACAACAATACCGTTAGATCTTGACTTCCGAGAGTGTTGAGATTGCAGCATTCTGAGGAGTCCGAAAAATGTTGAGCCTGAGACATTGACGTTTGTACTTTGTGTGGTTGAGTGAAAATTCCGGACTATTTTCCGTAATTGGATCCGTGCAAGGAGTAGGAAATCACTTTCCGAAACAATATCAAATTGTTTCGAGGTGCATAGTATGAAATGCCTTGTGAACTGAAAAACTTGAAAGTTTATGTTTAGTGGCTGATATCAAACCAGCTTAGAGACGAAGCCTTTTCATAAAAAGAAGACCAGCAATTGTACGCTCCCGCTAATTAACCTGCTATCAAAGTGCAGTCATATTCAAGTGGTAGTGAGAGTGAAATTTGGTTGCTTTTGTCCTGCTCAACGTGGGAGTCATTCAACAAAAGGCTTGGGTTGTGTGTTTCTTGAGGGGAGTCTTTATTCTTAGGTTCATAAGGTCGACGTCGAGCTAGAAGGAATCGTTTTAGCTGGATTGTTCGTCAGTCCGAAAAATTGAGAATGATTTTTTTTTGCATTTCAATTGTAGTGCCGTCGCTGGTGTGGATATTTTCGCGAAATTAGTGCATCAAAAATTCGAGACATTGTGAACTTTCTGTCGAATTTCGCACGATTACCAGCTCCAACTTGATTTATGGATATTTAACGTGCATGAAGCAAAGTGATATAACTGGAACCGGTTAGATTGCGGTACTCTTAAAGCCCCCATTCAAACGGTCGAGGTTTGGCTTGATTGGAAATCCAATTTGTTAGCTTCAGTCCATGAGTCCTTGCGAGTTCTCCCACAGACGGTGAGATTTAGGCCTGGCCTCAGGCCACTTGGACTGATGGACTGCTAGTGAATGGTGGTCTAAAGCGTCGAGGGGAAAACGTAGCCGAGTGTGTGTTAAGTTTAGCAGTTTGAAAATATTGATTGTAAGGTATCATCATATGATTTTCAAGCCTCAAATGGGCTCCCATTAACGTTCCACTACATCGGCGAAATGAAACATTAAAAGCTGCTTTTTGCATGGTGTTTTGTCAACTGATTAGTGAAGGCGTACTTGAGAGTCTACGTGTGTGCAGTGTGTTCGACACAAACATTTCTAAAGTGTGATCGTAGAGTCATTAAGGACAGGATTTAATCCAAGAAATCAAAAATTACACAAATATTATTACAAAAATAAAATCTCATCAGAAGTTACTCCGCCCCAAAATAGAACCACGGCGGCGAATAAATGGAACTGATCGAGCAACAATTATTTCTCCAAAAGTTACAATTTTTTAATAAAGGATGCTTATCTTGATTGGTCATTTCGAAGGAAATGAAAAATATGCTTTGAGAAATTATATTGCACCACGAGTAAAGCTGGCTTTATTTTCAACTTTAAGGGGGTAGAACCGGTTATAATGCTAAAAAAAAAAGCCTAATTTGCAATATTTTATTTCACCTCCTATATTTTATATAAATTTTAAAATTTGCATGGGTAAAATACACGTTTTGAAGATTAAAAAAAATATTTTTTTATTTTTTTCATTTTTCTACTTATTTATAGAGGGCGCCAAAGTCGCCAGATAATCTCAGGAATGAAGAATCTGAAAAAAAAAACCAAACCGCATTTTAAAGAGGAATGTTTCTGACGTGGTAATCTACCACAATATTTAAAAAAAAAATGATCAAGAACAAAATATTGAAAATATTTTTCGAAAAATCGTACTTTTTTTTCACTTTGTTTCGCTTGCCAATTTGTTTGGGTTAAATTTCGGCCTATATACCACACAAAATACTTGAATACAGTAGTGCACCAAATTTGATTTAAATCGATTCGGCCAATCCGGAGAATAAGTGTCCGCAGTTTGAAAAAACGTCGTTTCGATAAAAACGCGTTTAAAGTTTTTTTTCTATTTATTTATTGAATATTTATATATATATTTATTTATTTAATATTTATGTATATTTATTTATTGAATATATATATATATATATATATATATATATATATATATATATATATATATATATATATATATATATATATATATATATATATATATAATATATATATATATATATATATATATATATATATATATATATATATATATATATATATATATATATATCAGCAAAAGTGGCCAATTCGATTGAGCTGAAATTTTCAGAGGACATTGATGTATATAAGGACTAGTGCAGTGACTAATTATAGTTACGATATCTTTAGCTATTTGGCGGCAGCGGGCATTTTACTGGATGTTCAGGTACCCCTAAATTGCCATGCAAAATATATTTTTGTTAAAAACAAGTAATGCAAATAGTATATCCTATGCGTACAATCAGATTAACTGCAAAAAAGACTGGATTTCGCTTAAAAGTACGGTGAAGAGGACTTTTCATTTTGGCAAGTTTAAGTCACCAACGAAGACAAATACAACATTATTAGATCAAATGGCAGATCGTATGTATGGAGAAGAATCAACGAAGAACTTAAAGAAAATAACCTACAACCAAGCGTTAAACACGGTGAAGGATCCTTGCAAGTGTGGGGTTCTATATAAGCGGTTGAACCTGGGAATAGTCATCTAATTGAGGGAATAATGAGCGAGGCAAAGAATTTTAAAGAAAGTGATCGAAAATTGGGGATTGAATATTTTATTTTATCAAGATAATGATCCCAAGTCTATAATGAAGGGAATTGGCTCCATTATAACTGTCCCCAAGTATCCGTCACCTGATCTAAATGCTATTCCGCATTTATGGAGTCACTTAAAAGAAAATTAAAAAAAAAACATTCTATAATTATTAGAAATGTATTTAAAACAAGTTTGATGGAAGAATGGGACGAAATCGAGCCTTCATTTTGTAAGTTGATGGAGTCAATGAGTTGGTGGAGTCTATGTAAAAGCAGCTTAATGGAGTTAAGAGCCAAAAATAATGCCAATTAAGCACTAGTAAATAAACAAACTCCTGTAAAACCGTTACCAGGAATAAATGCAAATTTTAATTTTGTTGTTTTAGAACATTTGTGTCGACTTTTTTCATTGATTGAATTTATTCTTTAACTTGTTCCATTTTGATTTTGTGCCACTATATATGTTTTTTAGTAAGCAAAACAACTTTCAAACAAATTTACGTTCATATTAATTTGAATAACACTTCCTGCTCAATTTCTAAGTCAGCTCGGCCAGGGCAAACGGCTCACCTGATTTCGTTTCGAATCCAGAAGAAATTTTCGTATTGAGCTAACGAGTCTTAAAGTTAACTCAATACAAAAATTTCATCTTTCAACACTTGCATTCCTGTGCTCGGTCACTCGAATTTATCATTGGTTCGGACATTTGATCAAATTTCAGAGCTTGAGCAGTGAATCAGCAAACTAGTTTAACTAGAAAATCAGTAAAAAAAAAAGTTCATGGTGCACGCATCATCGCACTCGACTCCTTTCTCTATCCTCACCAGTAAAGACGGCGAGAAATATGGCAGCAATTACCTTCTCGTCCAGGAAATCACTTCTGACATTTGCAGATTGGCACTCAGATAAACGTGTCTTTTGAATTAGCGTAAATTAACTGATTTAATTGCGTAATTGAGCTATTTTCCTCCTCTAAGCGAAACAAATCTTACCACTTTCCCTATTTTCTATCCCCAACCGTGAGCTTAAGTAGATAGAAAAATTGGTCGAGCTATATGGCGCATCTGAACTCGTCTGCAAAATAATTGTTGCATGGTATACAAAAGGCTGACCACCCCTGGTCTAAACCATTTAAACTTTAACTTTGTATGTACAAAAACTGTTATCTATCTCATCCGAGAACTTTTGGACTTGTTACACCTACTATAAATCGGGCAGAAAGGCGAAGATTAATCACGTTAATATCTACAAGGCTTGCGTCAATGGCCAAGAATATTAACAACGCCTTTTTTTGACGGAGTTGAAGTGAAGAAAACTCAGCCGAAGTTTAGAAAAAATCATTAACACCTCATTTAAAGCATAAGTTGCAATTCAAAAACTAAAAACACAATACACTTTCAAAACACTTTCAAAACACATCAAAATAAAATATTGCATGGAAAATAACCAAAACAATGCCTGAAAAATAATAAAAATTTTAGTTTTGGAATAACTAGTTAGTGAAAAGTTCGTATTCCCCAGTCGATTCTCTCAAAACTAAGCAAAAATTCTCGAAATCTGAGATCCCGTCATAAATGTTAAAATGGAATCCGAAGTCATAAAGCTGTCAAATATATTTATTCAAATTGAACTTTACAATGCAGGATAGACAGACATAGCTAAATGAATAGTTTCAGAACGACCAATTGGAACGAATGGGAATTTCATCCACTATTGGTGACTAATAATATACCGTCGGACTCTCCTTATGGGTATGCCTAAGTTCAATATATATCTGCCAAAAGTTGTAGGCAACATTTCTATACACGCATGGTTACAGAACAACCCATTTATCTCATCTTGATACCCAAAATGGCCTTGTTTAATTTTCCATTACGTTACTTTCAGCTTAAATGAGATTATTTTCCGGCATTCTGATTTTGTAATCAACATACATATTTCAGTCAGTTCATTGACAACAACATGCATATGTACATACCTCAAGTATTTCAACGTTATCATACGGCACGCGATCGAATCCGGGCATATATGGTCCAAAACCTTTATAGCTGCTTGGGTCATCCGATGCTGATATTGCTGCCAAAGTCCGGCCCCAGAAATTACCGTCAGCAAAGATAATCTGCAAATACAGGACACGTCAAAGCTCGAATAGGTTAGCTCGAAATAAATATTCTCAAGATTTTATTCTCTCTCATTTCAAATTGTTACTTTTGCTTTGTTGTCGGGAATCTTCTTCATTATGTAGCCCCATTTCCTGGCCAATTTACAAGCCGTCTCGGCTGCCTCGACACCAGTGTTAACAGGCAGTAATTTATCGTAGCCAAACATCTCAGTTGCGAACTGTTCGAATTCGCCCAAAGCATCATTGTAGAAAGCTCTGTAAATAAGTTGTTGAAGTAGATTTATTTGTTTTGATGTTCGAATTGAAACAATCAGAAATATTAGGGTTTGATTTAGATGTAGTGCGGAAGGAGTCATGTTATCGGATCTTTTCGTTGGACAAATGCTAGTGGAAAATAATACTATGGAATTATCTTGAACTGAAACCGTTTCAGAGTTTTGAAATACACTTTAGAATTCATGGACGTTCATGCACATTTGCATGCATTTGCAAACGAAAAGATAGCAGTGAATTTAAACTTTATTGGATTTAAGGCTCAGTTTCATGAAAATTGTTAGTCGAATTATTGACAATATTGAATGATGCAAAAGAAACTTGGATCTGGATTGTTTAGTTTAAGCTCTTTATCAGTACCGCTGTTTTTTGTAATATATTCTGACTTTTTCTCATACCCTATTTTTATTTCTTTTATTTTTATTCATATTTTCATAAACACACACACATCTCTCCATTGCACAATGCACATTCTTAATCAAAGCAAAACCAAAGAAAAACCTAGCTTAACTTTATTCTGTCTAGATCTTTTACGTGCCACCTTCTTTTCTCTCTTTAAGGGCATAGCTCAGATACCGGGCCCGGAATCCCGGCCAATTTCTGGTCCCGAAAATCCCGGGATTAGAAATCATCAATCCCAGGATTTTCGGGACCAGAAATTGGCCGGGATCCCGGGATTGGATTCCCGACAGATAATACACTGCATTAAATATTCTTGCGTTATATTTAAATGGCTAATGATCTACTGAACTGCATAGATGAATGTACAACATTCACGGAATGGACATGCGGTGGTTTAAATGATTTCGCAAAAAAAGCAGATCTAGATAGTACAGAGCATTTCAGTATATTCCAAACTAACATTAGGAGCCTCAACAAAAATTTCAATGAGCTTATTTTGACACTTTCCGACATTGAAAACAGATTCGACGTATTAGTTTTGAGTGAATGCTGCAATGTAGCGAATCTTCAATGCTTCCAAATAAATGGTTACACGGGCTTCAAGTCTGAAAAAATACTAAATCAAAACAGCGGCGTTGTGATTTATATTAAAAACCTACATAGCGTGAATAATTTTGAGGAACTTAATTTTTCTGTGGCAACAGCAATATCGGTGGATATATCATTATTTAATAAAATTCCCATTAATATAGTAACCATATGTAGATTTCCAAGCCACTGTGAAAACACTTTCCGTTTTGAGCTTGTTGACTGGCTACACAAAATCAAGCATGAAAACGTTGTTTTGCTAGGCGATATTAATATCAATTTGCTAAATCTTTCACTAAGTGAGTACATAAACTCGCTAAATGAATTAGGGTTTCGTTCATATGTGAACCAAAGCACTAGAGGGGATACTTGTTTAGATCACATATTTTCGAACATAAGACCTGTCTTTTTTGGTTCCATCGAGTCAGCAGTGGTTGACACGGGAATCACTGATCACAAGAGTACGGTTCTACTTTTGAAATACAAGGCAAGTGAAAAAAACTCCAACAGTTGAAGAGCCAATGATCACCAGAAAAATCAGTTTTCTTCTATTGCTAGAACTTTTAGCCAAGGAGACTTGGACCACAGTTTTGTTTGGTGGTAACGTAGACGAATCTGCCCAAGCTTATCACAGCACTCTCTGTACCGCTATTGATAGAAGTAGCACATCCGTTCCTGAAAGTAAAAAAAATGTCGTAAACTTAAACCGTGGATAACAGCCGGACTTGTAAATTCTATAAGAACGCGTAACAAGCTAGGAGTAGCACTGCGAAAAAATCCCAATAACAATAGTTTAAAGCTATATTTCAAAAAATATAGAAACAAATTAAACCACATCGTTCATATAACGAAGGCTAATTATTTTAGAAAAATTTTACAAAACTCTGAAAACGATGGGTTGAAAGTTTGGAGAGCAATAAATTTAGCAACAGGGCGAAAAAAGTCTTTAAGCCACATATCCAACATAAAAACGGACACTGAATTGCTATCAGTTGAGGATAGTGCAGAACAAATGGCAAATGGTTTCAACCATTACTTTTGAAACATCGGGAAAAACATGGCTCATAAAATTGTCAATTCAAATGATCGTATCACAACTAGCGAATCAGTTCATTCTGCATGGTTAGGAATGATTAATTCTGTTTCTGAGGATAAAGTCATTTCAATCATTGACAATATGAAAGGAAACTCGAGCCCAGGATTTGATAACATCGCAGTAGAATGTCTCAAAAAAATTAAAACTTGTATTAGCAAACTTCTAGCACATCTTGCTTCATTAAGTTTTTATTGCGGAATCTTTCCGCAAATTTATAAAACGGCAATTGTAACACCAATTCACAAGGGTAATAGCAAATTAGATATTAATAACTACCGTCCAATTTCTTTGCTGCCTAACATATGCAAAGTCATAGAAAAACTTTGCAAAAAAACGTTTAATGACATTTTTAAATAGGCTTAATTTCATAAGTGAAAACCAATTTGGTTTCAGACCAACATTTAGTGCCCAAGATGCGCTGGTAAAATTAACTGGTTTGGTTGTTGAAGCTTTGGGCAAAGGACGCAAACCATTAGCTGTATTTCTAGATTTAGCAAAAGCTTTTGATTCCATCCCCCACAAAATGATTGTTGCCAAACTTTACAAATATAATTTTGATTTGAAATGGGTTATATGGATTGAAGACTATTTGCGACATCGTAAGCAATCTGTTAAAATTTCCGGAAAGCAAAGTAAAGTTTTAAACTTCGAATACGGAATTCCTCATGGGACTGTACTAGGCCCTATTCTGTTTCTCATCTATGTAAATGATATCTTTGCGCAATATATCACAGGGGATTTAATATCTTTTGCTGATGATACAGTGCTTTTGATAGCAGAAAATAGCTGGAATGAGGTAAAAGTTAATGCTGAATAAAGCCTTTGTTTACTTATTGAGTGGCTAAGAAATAATTCCCTTACCTTAAATATACAAAAAACACAGCACATAGCTTTTGCTTCTATTCAACGTGGGCTACCAGAAGGACTAAATGTAACGATTCATTCGATGAACTGTGCATCTGGCTGCCTTTGCCCTCTTTTGCAGAGAGTTACCAAAACTGAATATTTGGGCGTAACCGTAGAGCAACATTTAAGGTGGGATCATCATGCTGAAAATGTCGTAAATAACTTAAGAAAAATTATTCCTATATGCTTTGAGGTTCGTTCTTTTCTGAACAAACAAACAATAAGAATGTTTTACTTTGCTTTGATACATTGAATTATTCAATATGGAATTCTTGTATGGGGCTGCGCCTCACAAAATGCTTTACTCCCACTGAAAGTTGTATAGAAGTCCATACTCAAAATCTTATTACACAAGCCCAGACGATTTAGCAGTGAACAACTCTTTAGTACAATCAATATTTTAACAGTGGAGCAAGTCAATCAATTATGTATGGTGATACAAACATTTAAAGAATTTTCAGCCGGTAAACTCCAAACTAATACAAATAGGACGATAGGTGGTAGTGAACAGTTCTTGTTACTTCCAAACCGTACGACGCAACTAGGTCAGAGCCACTATACATATATGGGAATAAAACTTTTCAATAACTTGCCAAGGTCCATCAAGAGAGCTAATAATTTAGTAATATTCAAACAAAAACCGAAAGAATTATATTACGGGAGTTAATTCGCTTTCTCTACCTTACTATTTTAGTTTTTGGTTTATGCTTGGCCTTCAAATAACAATATCCTCCGTTTTTAGCTAGCGGTGTGTTTTCATTGAAATGCTTCTTTTCCAACTTAATTTATATTGTTCTAGCCATTAAGTTGTTGCCTTCATTCTTTTATTTCAACTTTTTACAAGGCTGTGTGAAATTTATTTTATTGTGCCTAATATTTTGTGTATTTTCTTTTTCTTAATAATTTCGTTTTTTAAACTTTATACATTATTTATGTATTTATGTATTTATTTTATAGTGAACTGGAATCGTTTCTTTTTTAATTGTACAACTTTGAAATGAAAAATTATCTTCAACTCCTCACTCCTAATACAAGGTTCCTAACCTTAAAAGGAGGAGTAGTGTATTAAATTGAATTGTTATTCTGTGATTTACTGTCATGATTTGGAAATAAAGCACTATATTCAAAAAAAAAACAACAAAAAACAAATGCCCTAGTTAGTATGTCTCAATAATAATGGCAATGATTTCAATTTTTCACCTCGGCAATTAGGATGCCCGGCATTATTCGTCGAACCTCAGCCAACCATCTCAATAAAATTGTGCATCGGTTTCTAATCCATGTATCAGTTCATTTCAAAGTGGCCACTACAAAATTGGTGAATCCCAAAAGCGAATCATATCTCTCGATTGTACTCTGTCTAAAAGCCACATTTATTTTACCCTACTAGACTCTATGGTGTACCAGGCTATTGTGTTACGATAGCAACTTCAATTGTATCCTTGAAATCAGTTTCTTTGATGTTAGCTTATTCGAAAATAACGAAGCCTTTTTGGATTTTCGATGGATTCCGTATGTGTCGTTTATTGAAAATTGTTGTTTCTGCCGATTGTAGAGAGAATTTTATTCTGGGAAAGTCACTTCATTCTCTTCCGGGGTTCGACCATTTATTAGTGCTGTTTACGCAAGGTAATCAAAATGGTGTTAGGAAACGGACGAAGAGCATTTGAAGGATTTTGATGACTTTTAGGTCTCTAAATAATCTGCAGATCTACCTTAAGTTAATTTATCAACTATAAATTTTTTGATATTTGTAACAGTTAACAAACTTTTACAAATCGAATAAAATAGACTTGCAAAGTTTCTTACGAAAATAAAATAGCCCGCTGCTTTGCCATAAAATCCTGTGTGAAAATTGTTGTGCTATCTATTTGTTTAAACAGAAAGTTATGGTCAAGATAAAAATAGCTAAATTTTTATTTCCATGACCATTCAATTTGCTGAGCACTCCGATGAGACTCAATGCATACTAAACCATCAAATATAAGTACTCATTTATCCTATTTCTGAAAGAGATTCTACAACATTAAAGACAGACCACCCAACCACTCGAATAGCAACTACGACTGAAGTATTAAAAAATTTATAATGCATGAATAAATAATAAAACCTGTTGAAAAAACTGTTAATAGAAGTGTTTAATTCAAAGCCCGTACGATTGTTTTCCAGTATTTTGGATCTAAATTCGTAGCAAAAAGTAATAATATCAAACATGAATTTTTGCTATGAAGACTCACAATACCTAAAATACAGCTCAAGAATTACGAAAATAGAAAACGGTGGAGTTCCCGATACGCCTGAGCACTTCAAATACGGATAGAAGCTACATGAATAAATTCATAATGCCTCCACCATTGTGAAAATGCTTTTAAAATAAATAGCGTAGTGATGTGACAGCTTAAGTTCTACTAGATCTGAACGCGAACGTGGTGTGTACCTGAAACGTAAATGATGAATAACATGAACAAGAAAAACAAATGAAATAGGAGGACTAATAGAATATTAAAGCTGTCAGTGCTAAGCTAATGGTGAAAAACAACCTTATTTTTGACAGATTGCGATGAACTTAGTTACCAATGGTAAAAGTCAGCTGGACAAATTATAAATCTACACATTTAAAGTGTGTGGATTTTTTGCGGAATAAATATGGGAAAATTAAACGTTTGATTAGACTTTATTTCTTACGAAATAAGCAGAAAAAAAATTTAAAATTATACCTCGTAGATTTAATTATTCGCGTGAAAATAAATGGTAACAGATTATAATTTTTTCTTTTTAATTATACATTTGGTATGTCTATACTGATAAAATAATGTTTAAACGCTAGTATAATGAATAAATAATTTAAAAACTCAAGCACATAGGAGTCAATAGAAGCGATGATTTTCGAAGAAAAATAAACGAATCGTGCAGATTTTGAATGCATATTTTACCCCACGTGCTCCTTTTTACAGCCAACCTGTTTCGAAGGTAATGTACCACTTTGATCCGAAGTCAAAAACCTCTTACTTATATTCATTATCGCATGCTTATCTAACAAAATTTTGAAAACAGTATCTTCTATAACATAAATTATGAAAATGCTCAGTGTTTATAACGCTTTAACATACACTGTGACTTTAGTTTTCATCAGATAGCTTCTTTAAAAATTACAGAGAAACAAAAATTTTCGGGGTTAACATGCAAACAATGGTTTCCAATACTTGGAAAGCTTAAACATGAATATATAATAGGTGCGTTTTTTTGCTCCGGTACAGAGCAGAATAGAACTATGCCACAAAAACAACGATCTAGTATAAAACAACAGTGCTTTCGCTAAGACTGACATAGGTTGCTGCATTTGCTGTGGTACCACACAACAGCTGAAAATAAAGAAAGAAAATAACGAATATACACTACCATAATCGATAGAAAATAGAAAAAGAACTAACAGAAAATTATTTCTTTTAGCTTTCTATACATTATGAGTGCTTTTTCTAATATCCTAACTACCAAAACATTCAACATAACCATGAAAAACCCAAAGCCACCTCACAGAAAAAAAATAACTTCTCATGAGCTTTTCTTTTTTCCATCAGCATATTCTACACTTCAACACGTGAACTACAAATGAGGAATAGAATTTATGTACTAGTGAATTCACTGGGACAGGATTGTTGTTGTTTCCAATGCATATATCCTATTCTCTACTGGATAGAGGAGCAAAAAAACACGCCTAATGATGGAAATTGTTGGCCATATGAATATATAATGATGGAAATCGTTGGCACAGAAATAATAATAAGTCGATCCGTTTGAGCCAGCATCAAAACCAGATCTATATACGCTTGCTGCCACCGAAATTGTCTAGTACAACCTCAGGAGCCATCTTATATGGTCGATAATTTTGATTTTGCAGTTTTTATGTATATTTTAAGTGTTTTTTTTTAAATACGCTGATACTTTGATATCATATATCATCAGTACCATGCGGATACATGCACTTCTAACCGATGGCGGTTGGATAATGAGCGTAGTAAATTTCAATGGCTCGTGTACCATATGCTAATTCAACAACATCTCACGAGCGTAGCCGATGTATAAGCATATGATACATCGGCGGCAAACGTGTTAACGTTGAAGTCGACCCAACCTGTGAATCTCATTTCAAGCCAATAGTAGGGCTGCCAACTCTTCCGGAATTCCGGAATTTTCCCGGAAAAATACAGTTAACTTAAAAAACTCTAGCGCACCTGAACCGCTAGAAACACTAATGTTCGAAGAACAGTAGAAGAATCGTGCAGGTTTTGAGTGCATATTCCACCACATGTGCTGCTTATTACGGACAAACTGTTTCAAACGTCACGTTTTACTTTGGTCTCAAGAATGCATTATAACTCACATGGTGGAAGGTTTCAGATATTACCACTGGCATGAATTTCAACGTTTATGAGAGCAAAACACGGGTTAATTATATTCGTTATCAGTTGCTTATTTCACATAATTTTGAAAGCAGCATCTCATATAACATCAATGAAGAAAATGCTCAGTGCCTGCAGCACTGTAACTGAAGTTGGTGTTTGGGGCTGCGATCCGAAAAATTTGCAGAACTTTGGGATTGAAATATTGGTTATTTATTTTCATTGTAAATGTTTCCGGTATGAATACTAACTGTAAGCATTTATTGATACAAAAGTAGCCCAACCGACTCGCGCTGGCAACCTTCTGCCAGTATCAAAGCCGAGAATATATCACATCTGCTTCACGTTGTTTAATTACATTCGAAGTTATAGGAGTATAAAGAAATTCAGGGTTACCTGCAGCGAGTTTTTTCAAATAATCGAAAACTTAATATTTGCTGTTTATTGTCGATAAACAGCACGATAAAACCGCTTAATAAAGATATTGCAATTAAACACAAAACCAACAATAGCTGGCAACCCAATCGTGGCTTTTCAACCAATTTTGGCCTGAATAATGTTTATGACAGGTTTCATCAATTGTTTGAAATTCGTATTGATTTCATGGCTGTAAATAATTAACACCGCGGATACTTTAAACTAAAATATATTTATTTTCTCTTGAAAGAATTGTACAGAGATTATTTCTTATTCTTCGGTTTCTCAATGTCTAACTTTAATTATCAACGTTATTGTTCCGACTGACTGTACAAGAGATTAGCAATGCACAACTCAGCAGTAGTCGTAAAAGTATTTGCCTGTATTGGTATATTTTTCACATCCTCCGCCCGGCATTCTAATTTATCTCCAACGGGAATAAGTGTTGTATAGGCCGCTTCAGTACAATTCGATTGCCCAATTGTACCTCGCACGCTCGAACCCGGTTGTCTCTTCCAGGAAAAGTCTTCGTAATTCTCGCCAGCTTCCAGAAAAGTCGAGGTGTTGACGCATCATGAACAAGAACCACATCACCAATTTCAAGCTGCCGTGAAAATGCTGTAGCGGTATGGTGTGCCGATCGTAGTGACTGAACATATTCCGTTTTAAAACGTTTAAAGAAGTAATTTGCAAAGCGAAATCTTGACTGCCATTTAGCCCTGATATCACTGCCTGTCGTGTGAGTTAAAGTTGTAACACCAGATGGAAACGTACCAAAAAGAAAATTGGCCGGCGTAAGCGGAGATAGGTCGTTGCAATCACTGCTTACATAAGTAAGAGGCCGAACATTGATAATATATTCCACCTCTGCTAAATAAGTGCTTAACTGATCGAATGAAACGGTAGCACGTTGAATAGAAACCTTAAGAAGATCCTTTATGATTTTCACTAGCCGTTCCCAAAAACCGCCCCACCATGGTGCTCGTTCGACATTAAATTTCCAGGCTATATTGTTATTTGATAAGTAGTTCTGGAAGTTTTCTGATTGAATAACGATCTGCAATTCTCGAAATTCTAGCGCGGCTCGTTTAAATGTTTTTGCATTATCGGACAGAATAAGGCTTGGAACACCGCGACGACTACAGAAACGCCTAAGTGCTAATATGCAGGACTCGGTCTTAAGATCCAAAACCAACTCTAGATGTATTGCGCGTACAACAGCACAAGTAATGAGTAAAATATATACTTTTCGTGTCGTAGAGCCTTCAGATGCAATCCGAACATAGAGAGGTCCCGCAAAGTCAATTCCAACTGTTTCAAAGGGACGCGACAGCTGGAGCCTTTCTTTAGGTAGAGGAGCAAACGGCTGAACAGCAGCTTTTCCCTTGAGCCGTTTGCATACACTACATTTGTTGAGAATCGTTTTTATCGCCTGTCGAGCTTTAATTATCCAAAAACTTTTACGTAATTGGACGAGCACGATACTAGTTCCACTATGTAAAACTCGCTCATGCATATAAGAAATCAGTAAAACTGTAAAGCGAGATTTATTCGGCAAGATCATAGGAAATTTCTCGTTAAATTCAATCCCTGATTCGTTTAACCGACTGCCTACTCGTAGAACCTCATCTTCGTCCAAAAAAGGGTTAAGTGACAAAATTTTGGAATGCTTTGGACATGAATTTTTGCCGCTAACCGCAGTAACTTCTTCTTTAAATGCATTGCGTTGAATCACCTTAATCCAATATAATTCTGCTTTCTGTAGCTCATTCGCTGTAAGATACTTATGTCTACTTTTGTTTCCTTTCAATTTGTCAATAAAACGAAACACATAAGCGGTAGTCCGGATCACCTTTCGATATTGACTGAAACTTCCAATATCCATAATTGCATGCTCTTCTGTTAATGCGGACTGAATATTGCTAGAGGTCAGCAACTGAACTCGATCTTTGGTTGCGCTAGTTTTTCGTCTTGAATGGGCCATTCAGTCTCATCAGCACTTAGCCAATCAGGTCCGTGGCGCCAACTATTAGAATTGAGTAATATCTTAACAGACACACCCCGTGTCAGTAAGTCTGCTGGATTAACAGAGCCAGGACAGTGTTTCCAGATACCGACTTCCGTCAAATAACGAATCTCTTTCACCTTGTTATCAACGTATGCATTACGCTTGCTACTACTGTTGCGAATCCAGTACAAAACGATCTTTGAATCGGTCCAAAAGTAACGTTTCTGGCGAGAAAGCTTTAAATTATTGTTTAGGTAATCTGCCAATTTAGCAGCCACTAATGCTGCAGCAAGCTCCATCTTTGGTAGTGTCACTTCTTTCGAATCTTTACTTCGAATCGGTGCAATGCGTCCTTTTGAACATAAGAGTTCAGTGCTAATTGAACCATCACGATAGACGCTTCGTATGAAAGCCATTGCTCCATAAGCCTTTGGGCAAGCGTCTGCAAAAATGTGAATCTCCTCCGTTGATCGATTTTGCTGATTGAAAACACATCGTGGCAAGGTAAAATCCGTTAAGCTATCAAGATCTGCTACATGTTTATTCCATTCTGCTATCATAATAGATGGAAGAGGTTCATCCCATCGACGCTTCTGCCGCCAGGTTTCTTGGAATAATAACTTTAATTTAGTTACGTAGGGCGTTAAAATGCCAAGAGGGTCAGAAATAGTCGCAATAGTTTGTAGCAATATTCGTTTCGTTAGATTCTGAGACCTCGAACCAAGAATACGGCTAAGATCAACGCTAAGCTCATCAGCCTCCGTCTGCCAAATGACTCCCAAAACTTTCTGCTTCATTAATAAAGTAGCTTCTTCCCCGAAAATGCGTCTTATTTGTACAGCGTTTGACTTCCATTTGCGAACATTCATCGATATTCGCCCCAAAATCTCGCAAGTTTCGAAGTAGAGTTGCAAAGCATCCTCGTAGTCATCAACACTTACTACCAAGTGGTCAACATAAAAGCAGGATAAAAGCAACTCGACGGTTTTAGGGAACTCTTGCGCCGAGCATTTCAGATGTTTTCTAAGGACTGCACACAATAAAAATGGACTGCATCTAACTCCAAAAGTTACGCGTGTCATTACTAAAGTAATAACTGAATGAATGTCTGCTAAATTCTTCAGCCACAAAAAACGATGTGAGTTTCGATCCTTGGGGTTCAGTTCTACCTGCAAAAAAGCCTTTTCGATATCTGCTGTCATTGCAAAGCTGCCCAGACGAAAGTTTAACAGAACCGCTAACACGTCAGGTAAAAGGTTCGGCCCTGTACACAACATGTCATTCAGAGCCGCCTGACTACTCGCTTGGGACGACGCGTCGAAAACAATCCTAGTTTTTGTTGTTTCTTTATCCTCCCGATACACTGGACGGTGCGACATGTAATAAGTCTTCGGATCATACGAGTCATCTTTACATACTTCAACAATACCTGAATCGATCCATTCATCAATTAAATCACGGTATTGCCTAAGCTTTTGCGGCTCTTTCTCTAGCCTGAAAATTAGCTTCACTAGTCTTATCATAGCTGTTCTTCGATTGTCCTCTACAACACAGTCTTCATTTTTCCATAAAAGTGAGGCTTCATAGCGCTGATCTTTCTTGCGAACGTGCTTGGAAATAAGCTCATCAACATCACACTGATTGTCCGTTGACGATGGAATACGATCGAATTGCCATAAATCCTCAATGTGTTTCACCACAAAATCTGTCGAATCCATGTCATCATTCAATTGACTTATCGTAAGATTGACAGCAGACGTCATCTCCTGCTCCTGCAGCGGTACCGGCCCCTGTAAAGTCCATCCAAAAATTGTATTAATGGCCACCAACCTGTCATTAATCCGTTTAAACTCATCCGATATAATCGCCCAGTATATATCTGCACCTAACAGCATGCCGATCTCGTTCTGTATTTCTCCGATATATCATCATCTGCTAATGCCAATTCTGGCAAGATGCTTGGTACGACCGTTTTAGGTGATTGCAATATGTCGGGGCATATATTCGGCACAACAATGGCAAGCATTTCTATGCGCTCTCCAGTTATTGCACTTTGTAACCTGATTTGGACTCTCTCAAATACCTTTGACTCAGGTAGTTTGCCCGAACTTCCAAAAGGCAAAATTTGCATACTAACCGTATCGTACGCTTGCAGCCCCAACATTACAGCCACACTTCGCTTAATATAAGTTCGTTGTGATCCTCCATCCAATATGATCCGAATCAATATTGACTTGCTGTTATTCTTGCTCAATGCAATCGCCCGGGCTGTTTGTAGCAATACTCCAGTAGCCAGAGATGTTTGTGTTGAAAAGAACACAAGACAGTTGCTGTGTCGTTCTTACTATTCCCACTCATGTGATTTACAATAGGTAGATTAGCTCTATGAGTTCTAAACGTAGGATCGCACACAGACGTAGCATGTTTGCCACCACAACTCTGACATTTAAGATGCTTATTGAAACACCTTTTCGCACTATGACCTTTTCTTGTGCATTTAAAGCAACAGCCATTTCGTTTTAATATCGCTTTCTTTTCTGGTATCGTAAGATCCGAATTGCACATATCTGTTGTGTGCGTGACCGATTGGCAAAAATAGCATTCAGCTTCTTTTGAAGGTGTTAGAAGGCCAGCGGTAGTTTTGTACGACTTAATATTGCCACTTGTTTGTGTGCGCGCTTTCTTCTCCAACAAAAACTCGGCAGTCTCAAGTGAACTGAGTTCCCTTTTTAAAAATAATATAACTGCTTTTAACTGATCACAGCCAATTGCTGATATGGAGCTTGCATTACTACAGGCAGATATCGATGCATTTTCGTCATCGCTGGTTTCTGATACCTTTTCAGTCTTACCGGTCGATTGTTGTCGGTGAAATTCTAACACCATCTCACGAGGCAGACAGCGAAGTAAAAGTGGTTTAAGCATGATGGAGTATCGAGTAGAAGGCACATTCAACATAGTCAACGACCTAGTATTAGTAACGACACAATTATGTAGTTTGCGGAGGTTCACAGTATCTCCTCTATACACTACTTTGGGCAAATTCATTAATTGCTGCATTATGTCGTTAACTATCTTTTCCTCATTGCCAAACTGCTCTAAAAGCAATGAAACTGCAGCAGCATAGTTAGCACCCGTTGGAGTGAATCCAGCAATGCACTCAGCTGCTCTACCTGACACATGACTCGATAAATAATTGAACTTATCCGCTCCGCTAATATCATCCCTATCATGCACAGCCGCCCGAAAGTGTTCCCAAAACGATATCCAATCATTGGAGTCACCACTAAACAATTTCAGCGATAGTTTGGGCAATTTGGCGCAGCTAGGTACGATAGGCCGTTCATTTTCACTGCGAAATACAGGATTCGAAACATTTGATTTCATTGATTTCAGTCGATGATCAAGACGGGCCAAGATGGCCGTCGCCTTGTCTTGGTAGTCACAGATCGCTTCAAATTCCTTTTGGGCAGCTTCGGCTTTAATGGAGGGCTTCAGTTCAGCGTTAATTCTGTTAAGACAATCTCGTGCGACTGTAATCCTTTGAATATAAGAAGAAAGCTCCTCTTCGATTTCGCACTGCTTTTCGTTATCGCCTTCAATTTTCGAGTCGGAGCTCGATAGGTACTCTTGAGCACTCTTTGCTAGCTTAGTGATCTGACCACGATAAGCCGAACGTTCCGTTAGGTCCATAATTTTCGCACAATTCTTCCCGGGTTTCGGCACCAAATGTAAATAATTAACACCGCGGATACTTTAAACTAAAATATATTTATTTTGTCTTGAAAGAATTGTACAGAGATTATTTCTTATTCTTCGGTTTCTCAATGTCTAACTTTAATTATCAACGTTATTGTTCCGACTGACTGTACAAGAGATTAGCAATGCACAACTCAGCAGTAGTCGTAAAAGTATTTGCCTGTATTGGTATATTTTTCACAATGACTGCACTGGAAGTTATAGGGCAAAAAGTTTTATTTTCCTGAGCGAATTTTCAAAACCAAAGACACAAAAATTACCATGGCTGGCAGCACCAATCAAATTTTTCAACCAAATTTTCACCAAACAGAGATAAGAGTAAGGTTTAGCTACTGTTTCAATTTCATGAAAATCTGGTAAATAATTCACATTTCATAGGGCAAAAAGCAGTTTTTTTTCTTTGTAATTTTTCAAGATGGCACCACTGGCACAGAGTTGCCCACAATTCAAAATCGCTTCTATCCGATCTTGTCCTATTTAAGTCCAATGCATTCTGTAAATTTCAGCTGTATCTGATTATTGGTTCGTGAGCTCCCGTGAACAGAAGTTTTTGATGCTAAAAATATAGGTTAATTGGGAGAGGGTTACCGTTCTTGTCCGACATTAAATTTTCAAAGTTTTACTTTGAACGTGTAGATAAAACATAAGATTTGTATACATATTGGTTTTATTGTAAGAAACGGACATTTTTTTGAATATTCGATGGTTTGAATGTTTTCACTTCCAAATTTTTTTTTTTTCAAATTTAAGACACCAAAATTATCATAGCTGGCAGCTCCAACCGAATTTTCAACCAAATTTCTAACAAACGTGGTTTGAAGTAAGTTCCAGCTACTGTGTGAATTTCGTCAAAATTAAACGATTCAATCAGAATTTATAGGGCTAAAAGCATTTATCTTTTTTAGTGATTTTTCAAGATGGCACCACTAGCACAGAATCGCCCGCATTTCAAAATCACTTCTATCAGACCTGGTTCTACTTAAGACCAATAGATTCTGCAAATTTCAATTAATTCTGCTCATCGGATCGTGAGTTTCCGTGAGCAGAACTTTTTGATGCTAAAAATATTGGTAAATTGGGCAAGGGTTACCAGGCGTGCCCGTTATACCATATCAAATTTTATTTTTTGTCTATGTAAGCAAAGCACAAGATTTACATATGAGCGGCTTTTCTTTGAAGAAACGGCATTTTTTCAAGAGAGACGATGATTTGGAGGTTTTCACTTTCAGTGCCTGCCCTAGCTACAGGGTTTCCAGCACCTTCATTAAAAGCAACACAAATCTACAACTAAATAATACAAATATGTCCTGAAAATTTCGTAATGATCAAATAGCTCTGTCAAAAGTTATCGCAGTTGAAAAATTTTCAAATTTTCCCGTTCGCTTTTTAGGCACCCAGCGCACACATGGGGTTAAAAAATTCCAAAACATTATCCGATTCACAGGAAAACACGTTCAAAATATACTTCGTCAACTTTAATTTTGCGAAAATTTTTGTGTACGAAGTAATAGGTATATGAAAAATATCACGTAAATGGCCGCCGGCGCCAAAAGGTTAACAATAACTGACCTTTAGTGAGACCTGGACCTATTCTGCATATACATCAATGTATCCTGAAAGTTTCAGCTCAATCGGATGGCGCGTTCCCGATATTATCTCACTGAAATTTTTTGATGATATATATATATATATATATATATATATATATATATATATATATATATATATATATATATATATATATATCTGGAAATATGAATTTTTGGCCGAATCGATTTTAATACTAATGTTCTTCGAACATTAGTAACAACTTGTTACATTCGCTCTATCGATCCCTATCGCAAATGTTGTTGCTGATCGTGTTTTCAGTGTATTAAACGAACTGTGGTCAGTAGATATATAATACCAGCTCTTGCGCACTTAAGGAGAGCAAATAAGAGGAGCAAAGAGGAGCAATAAGGATATGGTGCCTTCGATTATCGGCCCGCGCATGACGTAAGCAATGATCTTTGAACTGGTAAACAGCTCAACTGGGCTGTCAGCTCGACAAGGCTGTTAGCTTACCAGGGTTGTTTATCAGTTCAACTACCCCGTTTATTAGCCCAACTGTGCTGTTAGCTCAACAGGGTTCTTTATTAGCTCAACAGGGCTATTTATCAGTTCAGCTAGTCCGTTTATCAGCTCAATTGGGCTGTTTATCAGTTCGAGATCATCGCTTACTTCATGCGCGGGATGCGAGGGCAGATAATCGCAGGCACCATGTTCTTATTGTTCCTCTTAAGTGCGGCAGAACTGGTATTATATATCTACTGTGGTCAGAAAATCGTAATCAGCTTAATGAAACACATGTAAAATCAGAAATACAGGCATGCACAAATTTTAATTACACATGTAAAGAAGTCTAGAACTTTATCGTTGCAAATCAAAAGGCATTACAAGCAACTCGTAGTGTAAAGAAATATCATTTTCTCTCTATTAATAAAAAAAGTTTTGGAAATTTGGTCGGATTATATTTTTGTTTTAGAATGTCGTACGGAAGAGAAAATTATAAAGAACATCGTTTTTGAGGAAGCGTTATGAGAAGGAAAGAAAAATGAGACCCGCAGAACATGATCATCCATTGTATTTGTTAAACGACGTTGAAATATTTTTCGAGGTTTGGATGAAACATTTTCTACAGATCTAAGTAAACAAAAAAATTGATCTCTGCGACTGTGAACTTTTATTGATTTTCGCACGGCTTTAGTACATACGTCCAGTAAAATGTACAATTTAAAATCGTAAATGGTCTGGGGGTTGGTGAGCGAAGCGAGCAGGGGGCAAAGCCCCCTAGTAAATAAATAAAATTGGTTTTCACTAATTTTTTATTTTCCTCCTGGATTTCCGATCCACTGAGTTGGCAACCCTACCTAATAGCCAAGCATACAAACCGGATCGACTTGGACTGACTTGAACTTTCAACTTGAACTGAGCATTCAAAGTAGGTTTTCGGTGCGACTGGATTGACCGAATACAATTCATTCAGTTCTACAATGGTGAGGTATGTTCAATCCCTCGATCCGGGTCTTTTAATGCCAAATACAATGGGATTTGAAAAAATTTCCTGATCGGATCGACTTCTCCAAATCAACCCGATACGAGTATACAACATGGATTGACTTAGCTTAATCCGCTTTGAAATCACATTGTATACGTAGCTAATTACTGTATTGAAAGTTACAGGAGTAAAAAGCAGTGCTGCCACCCGCAAATGTTTTCAAATTTGGGAAATCTTAATATTTGCCTTTTACTCAGAATATTGTCAAGGTTCAAGATAAAAAAAATTCCAAAGCTGACAGCTCCAACCTAGTTTCTCAACTAAATTTCTAACAAAAGTAGTTTACAATAGGGTTCAGGTACTGTGTAAGTTTTGTTTAAATCCCATGACTGGATCAGAGCTTATAGAGCATTGAAAAAAAAGTTGTCTGAGTAATTTTTCAAGATTGCATCACTACCACAAGGTCGATTGATTGATAGCCTAGAGTGGGCTCAGAAGGCCCCTATCACTTCAATCTCTTCTGTGTTATGATCTATAGAATGAAAGTTTACGGTGGCAACGTTTAGATCAGATTCATTTACAACCGAAGACCAGTCGCATTCAGTAAGAATATCAAAGTCGTCTTTCTTGAAGTCAAAATTGTAAAGATTGATAAAATTAGACTCAGTGAGTATAGTGTCATTAATTTGAAAAGTTATATGATGAGCTGGATGGTAAATCGATTTAACAAGTAGAGGAGATGCGCTCGGAAGGTTCAAAGTTCGGTGACCCAAAACTTGTTATTAGAAAAATAACATTGATCAAACTTTCAATCTTTCATATCAAAGCTACGAGGCTACAATTTAAACGACCATTCGATTCAAAGTTCGACAAACTAATAAACTCTATTAGGTTAGGTTAGGTTAGTGAAGAGGGCTGCCGGGAACGCGGCCAGCATTAGGCCACCAATTTGGGCCCATTTGCCACCCTCATGGACAATCACACGCATTCACACTTACAGCCATGGCACTGGCGGGATTCGAACCCGCAGGCCCCGTAGCACGCCGCTTTTCGGCCTGACGCCTTAGCGAGCAGAGCTACCGGACCCCCAATAAACTCTATTAACAAAGAATAGAATTTTCGTCAGATGAAAATTTCGGTAAATCTAAAAAATTTTCCATAATATTACATTCCCAAACTATGACAATTTTCTTCCAAAATCAACAATTTACTTTAGAATACAATATTAACATTCCAATGATCAACCGATTGAAATACATATTAAGTCTGCTACAGCTGATGTTGTTTACAACATGCAAGTGACAGGTTCAGTTAAGTAGACATGATATTGACTAAAATTTTATATATTCTAATTTTAGATAGAATCGCAACAAGATGTGTATCGTTGAGTTGAGACATCCGAAGCCTGTCAGCCAACATGTGGATGGTGTTTTCCGTTCGACTCGTGCCCAAAACCCACTCCAAACGGTCCTGTCAAAGTAGATTGTGTGGACCGTCCACACGCTGGCAGTTTGCGTTTGCCTCATCAGCACAATAGCCTTAACCTTGTTCTTCTGCCTCGAACGTTATTAGTGTTTAAGAATACCTTAAAAAATAACGTTCTTTCTTATACTTGGAACATGTCCTAATTTATTGAATTTGTTTGTTTCTTTTTCGGTCGACTAGCTTTTTATTCTTTTGTTTGTTTTATTATTCCATTCTAAATTTTATTAATTTTCTTAGTTTTTTTGTTATTTTTTTATCTTTTTCTTATATATTTGTACTTTTTTTCTATTGTTTTTTATTTTTTCTTCGTGTCTTATCTATAATTGGATTTATTCTGTAGATTCGGACAATAAATAAATAAATATTAAAGCCAAAGCATTAAAATCGAATATATGAAGATATCTATCATTCCCAACCAATAAAAAATGCAAAAGAATTATTTAATTCTATTCAATTGACATACCACCATACTAAGCACCACTCTATGCTTGATTCCCCAAAATACTTTTATATGAAAATATCCAAAATAAACCGACATATAAAAATTACACATACATTTTAAGTAGACAAAACCAGCGATAGAATGTGCAAATTTATCTTTTGTACGAGAATGTTTCTTGAGAAACAAGCTCATGAAAGGAATTCATAAAATAACGTACAGGATTATGCTTATTTATTTTCGCGTGGAAATAATTCGAAAAAATTAAATACAGACTTAAATTGTTTGCGTACTTTCGCAAAAGAATTCTGAGAGCTTTTCTAGATAAATTAGTATAACTTTAGTAGCATTCTCGGAAAAGTTTTTGCATCCACGAGTTTCGCAAAGATATTATTTTGAAAGCTTCCATGTGGATACATTACTACTTCCGCCATATGTAAGTATATTTACTCAGAATCCGTGATCATCTGAAGAAGATAGTTGTCAAGATAGCAAGTACCGAACCCTGCTGGATTTCATAAATTTCATAATACCTAACAATTGAATTGTAAATTTTCAAAATATGCCAATTTAAATTAAAATTAGTTTTCACCGATAACGATTCTTTCGTGTTCTTTCCTCATCTGTACTATAGAACAGCAACAAAAATCTGCTCACCTGGATGTTAATGTCAATGTTTTCGCTTGTGCCATTAACGTGTTGACAATTTTCGGATGACAATGTCCCTGATTCACGGCCGAATAGGCACTGAGGAAATCAAAGTAACGCTTCCCTTCCATGTCCCAGACATGGACGCCTTCACCCTTGCAAATAGCTACAGGAATTGGGTGGTAATTATGGGCACCATATTTGTCCTCACGCTTGAAAATTTCCACTGAACTTAATTTATGTGCAGCACGTTTCGGTACTCTCACCAACGCAACTTTATTTTTTGACGCAACAAGTGCGGTTCTGGCGACAGTAGCTGACGAAGTGAACATTTTCGTACGGAATAATGAATGAGCTGAATGAAATAACACACTGAATATTTTCGGATCAACTTGAACTTGTCCTGCCTGCGTAGAACCGCGTCTCGACAACAACTGAATTTCGTTGCTTTCAATTATAGAGATATACTACTTTCAATCAAAGCGTGTTATCATGAAAGTTTACGCAAATTTAAATTGAACTTGAACGGAGATTTTCATAAAATTACTGTATTCTGTGAGACGAGAGAGAGAGAGTCACTAAGGCAGTCGAGTGTGAATAATCTCTTATCGCTAATATATAATTGAAGCGATTTATTAAGTGTACAAGGACAACTTCGTTTTCATGTTAGTCACGTCATAAGTTATGGAAGTTATCCATATTCGAGACGATTAACCATATTCGAGTGCTGAATATGAATTCGAAATCAAGGTTTTTGTTTACAAAACAGTTTTCTACAACGGAAGCAAACTAAATTTAAACATAGAGAAAATGAAATAGAACAAATTTAAAAATATTGATATTATATTTAGAATAGAGCTGATAAGAAAATCGGAATTCTGATTACTTAAACTTAACCCTCTTTGCCAACAATCTTATCTTTTTGTTGTACTCATTAGGTTTATTTTCTGTGAATTAACTTACGTTTTTGTTCGATACTATTTGTGCGGAATCGCTTAAATCTGCGAAAAACATTTATTTTTTGCTTCTTGCTAACTTTATTTTTTTACTGTTATTCACTAGCTTTGTTATCAGTTACTGCATTTTATTAATTCTTGCTTGCCTTACTTAAAATTACCAAAAAAGCATTAAAATTTATGATTCCCGCCAAAATTCTTATTTTTGAATTGAACCCGTAAAAGCATATTGATTCTAATACTGCAAACTATATCAACTCAATTTTGAAATTTTTTACATCATACTACGAAGTCCAAAAGTTTTCCAGGCTTATCAAAACTTTGTACTCAGTTATCATATTATTCTGACAATCAGGTGACAAAATCACAATTCGACCACCACGAAGACAACACTTACAAAAAATTTGAAGCGGACGTAAGAGATACAATTGAAATTTTAATCTATTTTGAGACTAGCGCAACAAATTTACTGATAATTGTGGCTACTCGAATTGGTCTTGAATTGTAAATTGACAAAATTGCGTCAATGAAACTGTTTAGTATGTTAGTATTTTTAGAATCTGTGATTTGAAATCAGTTGCCATGGGATACAGTAGTCAATAACAACAACAATTGAGTCATTCATATAATTTTTTTATTGAATCAATTTAACTTCATTTATGTATTTTTTCTCTTTGATTCAATTGAGCTGTTTGTTTTATCTATTTATTTCATTCAATAGAAGTCAATAACAATTTTATAACTCTTTATCGTAGCTTGATTTTAATAGCTCAGTAATAGAAGATTGAATTATTGCATATTTAATTTTAAAGCAATCAAAAATTAAATTTAAAAATATGCAATTAACTAATTTGCTGTTAGTTAAATAAGATTGCCAGGGGTAAAATAAAGTTTAAAGCATAGATTGCCTACTATGCTGCTTTCTTTACAAATAATAGACAAAAATCGTTGAAATCACCATTGTAAAAACCAAAACAATATTTAATTATCATTTCAAACGCAACACTTTTTTCTCGACTAACTTATTGACTTTATTGTTAAAATAGCATAACAAATTTTAGTAATACACAGCACATTCGTGTTTCAAGTGCCTTCTTACCGTCTATTTCGAAAATTCTAAAAAAAACAACGCTCATTTTAGAAGTATATTTAGTTTTGGACTAAGATTCTGCTTTCGAGGGAGGTCACTCAAGTTCACTCAATAAAAGTCATTTAACATAAAAGTGCCTAATATTTTATTAAAATATGCTGTTGGTTATCTGATTACCGTTTTACTACGAGTACCCCCTCCAAAGGATTTAGCACGGAGCCCGCTATTATAATAAAGCTATTGCCTATGTTAAGAGCAGTATAGTAGTTAAATGCTCCAGCACACGTGCTCCAGCTTGTTTCGAGGGACATTTACCGCTTTGATCTCAACAATGGATTCGGTTCATAGGATAGAAACGTTTCTAGAGCTATTACATTAATTTCGATTTTTGCGAGAGCCAAACACTTAATACTAATATTCATGATCGGTTGCTTATCTTACAAAACTTTGAAAGCAGCATCTCCAATAACATAAATGAAGAAAATGATCAATGCTTGCAACACTTTATCAGCACTACAATTTAAACTCTACCTCAACTGTTTCACAACACAATCAAGCTACCCTATGAATCTCGTTAATATTCGATGACTTCATCGAAAGTTATAGGGATAGAAAGGTGTTTGGGGTTTGCCACCCAACAAATTTCCAGAGCTTAGAAAATTTTGGTTGCTTATTTTCATTGTAAATATTCACAATGTGAATACCTAACGTTAGCATTTACTGGTATGAAACTAGCCAAAAACGTCTGGTGCTTTTCTAGCACCAAAGCCAAAAGTACATATATCACATCTGCCTCACGTTGAAGTCAACCTACCCTGCGAATTTCGTTTTGATCTGATGACTGCGTTGGGAGTTATAGGGGTATAAAGTAATTTAGAGCTTCCACTCGCAATACACTGAAAAAAATCCACATAGCGCCCAGAGCCATGTAACATAGCGCATTATTTATGGTCCCATACGCCATGTACATAGTACTCTGAGCCATGCAATATGGCTCCCAGCGCCATAATCTCAGAATCTACATAGCGCGTGGTCCCATGTTACATGGTGCAGCATTTATGGTGCCACACGCTATGTACATAGTACCCTGAGCCATGCAGTATAGCTCCCATCGCCATAATTACATGGCGCAGAAATTATGGCCCCACACGCCATATTACATAGTGCCATGATCCATGTAATATGGCTCATGGCACTACAATTATAACTCGCAGCCATACTGAGTGAGGGGATCTATAAATGTCAGCAAGTGTTACTTGAGTATCGTCGATAGATCCAGAACATTCTCAATCGGCTAAGGGCGCATATTATTGAATGGCTCCTTCGGTGACTCTAAAAGCAGCCAGCGTCTGTTTGTTGCAAGCAAGTGACTTCTCCGTGTGCTCATTTATGGTAAGTAGCACTGTTTTGACTGATTTGCTTCTTCAATGTACTATAGTCCTCCACGCCATGTACTATAGTCCTCCACGCCATGTATTATAGTCCTCCACGCCATGTACTATAGTCCTCCACGCCATGTACTATAGTCCTCCACGCCATGTACTATAGTTCCCCACGGCATGCAGTATAGTCCTCCACGCCATGCAGTATAGTCCTCCACGCAATGCAGTATAGTCCTCGACGCCATACAGTATAGTCCTCCACGCCATACAGTATAGTCCTCCACGCCATACAGTATAATATAGTATAGTCCTCCACGCCATACAGTATAGTCCTCCTCGCCATACAGTATAGTCCTCCACGCCATGTGTTATAGCTCTCCACGCCATGCACTATAGTTCTCCACGCTATGTGCTATAGTCCTCCACACCATGTAATATAGTCCGCCACGCCATGTACATGGCGTGGAGGACTATAGTACATGGCGTGGAAGACTACAGTACATGGCGAGTAGGCCTATGTACTTTTCGCCATGTATTATGGCGTGTGGCGCTATATTTTATCACAATCCCTAAATCGACTATGTACATGGCGCCAGAAGTCTATAAATTATGGCGTCTGGTGCCATGTGTTTTCTCAGTGTAGCTGTCCAATTTTCGAAATCTTAATTGTTACTGAAAGATCATTACCATTTGAAAATTGTATGTTAAAATCGCTTACTTATATGGAAAAAAAATACAAAAACAAACAAACTTGACAAACCTATTCTGGTTTTCAACTAGATTCCTACAGCAAATTTTCAAAATTCCAAGCGCCGAAAGTACCATGGCTGGCAGCTGCAAACTAATTTTTCAACCTAATTTCTACCAAACGTGGCTTAAAATAAAATTCATCTAATGTGTGAATTTTGTTAAAATCTGGTGACTGAATAGGAATTCAAAGGGTATAAGGCAGTTTTCTTTCTTAGTGATTTTTTAAGATGGCACCACTGGCACAGAGTTTCCTTCATTTCAAAAGTGCTTTTATCTAACCTAGTCCTACTCAAAACCAATACATTCGGTGAATCTCAGTTGCATCTGATTATCGAGTCGTTAGTTCCCGTAAACCGAAGCTTCTGATGCTAAAAATATAGGTAAATTGGGGGAGTGTTACCGTTCTCGTCCGATGTGGAATTCCAAAGGTTTTGCTCTCGCTGTATAGACAAAGCATAAGATTTATGTATATATGGTATGTTTTTTGTCTAAAGAGCGAATAGTTTTCAGGAGTTCAAGGGCTGTGTTGCCGAATAGCTGTGAACAGCTGCCACCACAACATAAATTTTAGCTTCACCTACTACACTCACGTGAATTAAGGTGCCGGCTAGTCACCGGTGTCGTGGGTAGGTTGAGAGGCAGGTCAAGACTCAGTTGGATCACGCATTAACTATAACAAACACAAACATAACAAACAGGACCGGTTGCGAAACCCATCATTCATGGCTCCACTGAACCTATTCTTGGGGCTTAGTAGCCCGTAACTACTTCTTCACCCGTCTCAGAAAAGATGAAAACCAAAAATTTAACAAAAAAATATTATATTACAAAATTCAATAAATAATTATTCGAAATTCAAATAATATAACAAAATGAAGTTATGTTTAACGTATTGAAACAATGATAAAATCATATTAAAAAAATGAATTAAATTGGACTCACCTAATTCCGGGACGACGGCGACCACTGAAAACTTTTAATAACAAATTGAATCAAATTATTTGAAACATATTTCATCGAGGAAGTAGTGAAAAATAGAACAAATAAGTAGATATTTCTTTGTTTTTTTTACTAAATGTTTAAAAGCCATCTAGTGTCGTTTGTTTGTAGTTTTTACAGTTGCTATGTACCGATGTCTTCAACGACCAGCCGGGCCACTCCTATAGCAACAGTCTAGTGAACTGTTCATAGTCAATCAGTCCGTCTTGATTCGGTTCAGCTACTGGCACTAGCTATGTACAATGTGTTTCTGTCAGACTTTCATTTCCATTGCAGTCAGACAATCATATCCGTTTGTCTCGTGAAATGAAGCCGTTTCCGTCACAATCAAACACTCTAGATGCCATTATAAATTCTTGTGTAACATCATTGTCCTCCTCTAAATTACCGTCAGTCTACCGACACACTGAAAAATACCTGCCCGAAAAACCACAGCGGCATTCCCAAGTTATCTCAATTTTCATTCGCTGAATATTCAACATTCAGTCCAAAATTCTCAAAAACATAGTTTTTTGTAACGAAAACTTTTTGAAAACCCACGGCGGAATTCCCACGCAAGTTTCCAATCAACTCTCTTCCACTACCAAGTCGTCAGCCTCTACAGCCTTGTTTTTCGCATTCCACCACGCGCCTGTTCCAACCAGCTGTTATCAATCTCATCTCAGCTGTGCAAATTCTGCACAGCACACGCAGCCAGCACCCAAAATTTCCAGTATAGCTGGCCTGATAACGCAACTGATGCAAATATTGTTGCAAATCAGCTGCGCTCAGGCCAGTGAACCCGCCGCTATGCAATCAGCCATGCAACAATCAAATGCACCAAAAAGCTTATTTTGTGTGGCATAGGAATGCATTCGAGCCTTGCATTAGCTATGATTGCATGAGCTAGTGTATGTGTGTGTGGGAATTATTTTAACTGCGAGGTTGTTCCGCAACATTTGCCAGCACGTTCATAGAAAACTTTGTAAGTCTACAACAAAGTAACATCATCAGGTCCTGCAAGTTTCTAATGATCTGATATCCCTGTCAAAAGTTATCACAATTAAAAAATTTCAAATTTTTCCGATCTTATTTTAGCTCCCACATAGGAATAAAACTTTCTAAATTGTTATGATATTTACATTTGAAAAACATTCGAAATTAATCTCGCAAACTTAGTTTTTCTGAAAGTTATTTGTTGATAGAACTATAGGAATAATTAATATATCACTAAAATGGCCACCGGCGCTAATGGTTAAAAATTATTTACAATAGGTGAAAGTTGGACCTGTTTTACACATATACCACTGTGTCTTGAAAATTTTAGCTCAATCAGATGCCGCCTCCCCAAAAAATAATCATCGATATTTTTTGACTATATTTATGTATATATATATATATATATATATATATATATATATATATATATATATATATATATATATATATATATATATATATATATATATATATATATATATATATATATATATATATATATATATATATATATATATATATATATATATATATATATATACATGGGTGTTTCCCCACTTTTTTAACTAAAGCCAGGATTTCCACTTCGCTGAAATTTTTAGGTCGCCTTTTGTGGTCAATGTTTTTCAACGTGTCCAAGTTTTCCTACTTTTCAACTATTTTTTTATAATGCTACATGACTTCTTTTAACTACTTTTGCAATCTTTTGCAATGATTTTTCCATTTTAGATATTTCGATTGTTATCTAACGCTCTTCTTGTTTGGTATGTATTCCGATTTTGTGTACTTTGCACTTTTACTCTAAAAAACGTATTAAATCGTAAAAACTTTTAAAAATATGAAAAAATTGGTAATTAACGTTGTGAATAAGCAGTTGGTATCTGACTGGAACTGAAAACTATATGACGATCCCAACTATGTAATTACTATTCCACGTAAACATCCGTTAGATGGTACATGTTCAAATGTGTTAAATTTATATTGGCGCATGAATTTAGGTATTTTTGTCTTTATAGCTACAAAAAAACTTCTTAATATTATTATTTCAGAAATAATAAATAACAATCACTTATCTAGATGCTGTTATACGAAAGCTTCAAAAGATGTTAGTGCTTACTTTATTTGGTGCTCACTGTTAGTGTAGTGCCAACAGCGTAGCGGATCAGTCCTCTTCAGTATATCATCTGACAGTACGAAAAATGCTACGTGATATACAGTGGCTCACAGCTTATTTGATACAGTGCTTCTTTAAAAACTTAAGTTGCAATAACTCAAAACATAATAACAATATCAAAAAAATTTGAACACCATTTTGAAGAAAAATGTTTGTTGTTTATTTAACAAGTTTATATTTCTTAAAAAGTTGCTGTTTTACATCTTAAAAACCAAAAAAAAAACTAAAAGTAATAACAAATTTCATGTCACAGCTTATTTGATACAGTTTGATTAAACATTAAAATTGTTGTGAATTATGAGGTTTCCAGTTGATTTCAATACTTTGTATGATAGTCCTTAGACTTAAGCAGAGCCTGGAGCCTATTCGGCATTGAATCAACGAGTTTTTTAGTGATGTAAGGACTAATTTTTTGCCATACCTCTAGCAGTGCTTTCTTCAGGTCTTGTTTACTAGAAGTCTTGTGTTTTCTAATGTTGTTATCGAAAAAAGGCCACAGATTCTCAATGACGTTCATATCTGGTGACTGTGCCGGCGGAGACATCAAATGAGGGCAATCCCAAATTGGCCAGGACTGCACAATTCCCGACTTGTGCTTTGGATCATTGTCTTGGTACAACCGAAATTAGTTGCTAACACCCAGTTTTTCAGTGCTTTGCAGCAAATTGTTTTTGAGTACATCAAGGTACTTTGTTTGGTCCATTATTTCCTCAATAAACTTCAAATTTCTGACTCCGGCTGCAGACATGCAGACCCAAACTATCACATTGCCACCAACATGCTTCACAGTAGCTTTGAGGTTCTCCTTGTTTAGCTCAGATATGACATTCCGTCGGAGCCAAAAATGTTAAACTTGGACTCGTTCGCAAAAATAACCGTATTCCAGAACGCGGATGGCTTTCCCGCATGCTGTTTGGCAAAGGCAAATCGGCTTATTGTATTTTTTTTTGGAAATAAATGGCTTCCTACGAGCTACTCGCCCGTTGAAATCATGCTCGCGAAGCACTCGCCGGACAATTTCAGCACTACATGACTTCCTTAATTCACGATGAACCTCAGTAACCAATTTCGGAGCGGAAATCTTTGTGTTTGCTTTTACTTTCCTTACAATGTATCGTTCGTCGGATACGGTGAAAATATTGTTTGGCGCATTTCTCCTCTTATTTTCTACCCGATTTTCGAGTACGAAGCGCTCAATTATCTGCTGCACTGCAGAGACACTCAAATTCACACTTTCAGCAATTTTTCGAACACTTTGTCCTTTTTCAAAGTGGTTTAATACCAATTCGCGCTGTTCAATTGTGGTACGATAACCCATTTTACAATTTTGGCTCATTTTGGCACTTCAGCTTACAAGATCTTACTAAAAATTACTTAAGCCAATGTCTAAACACATTCAAAAATTCAAGAAACTAAAACAAGACCGATTAACGGCGCGACAAATAGAAGTTTATTCGCATTGAAGTGTCTGTATCAAATAAGCTGTGAGCTGCAATTTTTCTGCGCCAGTGGTATTTCTCTTTTACGGGACGCCGAGGAATATTGCTGGAACATTTTTTGTTTGCATTGTATTCGTTGAACATGCATCTACTCAAATACATTTACATTTTTTTTTGGATAGGGTTCTTTATTTCAAAGTTACAGTGATTTGCATTTTTAAATAGTCACTGTATCAAATAAGCTGTGAGCCACTGTAACTAAAAAAACACATGCACCACTTGTAAACTTGTACTATTTGCAATCCAGTAGCGATGACTGCGAGCAATTTCAAACGAATTTTTTCATTTCAAAGACCATTTTTTTTCAAGATTAAATAATCGAAAGCAGAATATCAAGCGTATAATGATCCGTCTGGTAGCATTGGAATATTATACGTTTGTCAGTATTTTGTCAATCAGTAGAAATAAAATGAAGTTGCGGATGTCGAGTAAGCAAACAATTTTCTTAACAAAACCTAGACTATGGTTTTCGATCACTATTATATTTCAAAAAGTTTCAAAGAAACAAGTCTACAGTAAGGACTAAAGCGAGAAAGTTTTCAGACGATAAGTACTAAGATTCATCAAATCAGAGCTAATTGCGAATTCAAACAAGTTTCTTTGCTGACACTCTTTGATAACTTGTGATACAAAGTTGGTTTTCCTGTGGATTTGAAGAAAATCTCTTAAGACTTGTAACTCAAATATTGCCAATAATTGATATAAGTTAACCATGGATATGAAAGAATATGGATACGAAATGGCTATCTGTGTACCCATACGTGAATGTGCCTTTTTTAATACACGCACAACATTGCTCTCTCACAAAAATTCCGCTCAGTGCTCCCCTTTCTACCGCACTCAGCACCGAAAAGCCCTAATTCTCCCCCTTTTTTGCGAAAAATGCTACCAGAGTACGAGCGCAAGCGCCGCATGTTAAAAAGAAAAGCCAATTTGCACGCGGTGAACAAAGTCTTGTCAAAATTCACACGTGTTTTTTCTGATTGTAGAGTAAGATCGGATACAAGGCGTTTGTTTTATATATTTTGTATGCACACACAAAAAGCATTTAATGCATGTTAATGTTGCGTTTATATGTTGTATCAAGTATTTATGTACATATAAACCTCACAGCAGTTTGATTATTCCAATTTGAACCAAATTTTTATGTAATTGTTTGCAGTTATCCGAGAACAACAATTGCATAAGCGAGTTTAAGCATTAGGAAATTATTAATTTGTGATAGAAATGCTCTTGCATTAAGCATTCATGTACATACACATACATTAAATGAAAGCAAGGTGCAAGAAGTTCATACAATTGTTTAATGTTTTCCCATGCTACCATGCTCCCCTATCGCCAGTTTGGCTTGTCTCACACATTCGTATCTCATTCTCACACCAATAGACAGTAGGTCGAAAATTGGATCCTTTCTCAGCTGCGATTTCTAACTCATTCTCTCTTATATCTGTGAAGTTAACAAAGCCAACAAAGCTCTCAGTTGTTTCCAGTTCATTCGCGTATTGTCTCTTGTGGCGAAAGGTTGTAGTCGAAGAGCTGCAAAGTGACTTATTTTTCTCCGAAGGCTGGTCTTTGTCTGGAATTGACCATTCGTTAATCATCGTGTCAAAACTCCGCGTCATATCGGCGCGTTGGTAAAGGCGCGTACACATACAGCCAATAAACGGCCAATTCCAATGTGACCAAATCGTTGATTTTCAACGATTGGCGTTGACTGTGCTGTCTACAGAAGAAGCGATTGCCCCTATGGCTTGTGACCAAGGCGTTGGATACGGTCTGGGGTGAGCTATAGTCAAACAACCGTAAACACTAGAACGAAGTATCAAGGCCAATGCATCGCCAACGCTTTGATGTTACCGCCGGCAAAGCGAACAGCAGACAAGGCCAACGCCAAGGTTGGTACTTCGTACACACTAAGCCAACCCAGGCTAACGAATGCATCGGTCGTTGGCCATGGCCCTATGTGTACGCAGACTTAGACGCAATTTTTGTTTCCTCTGTGTTAATCTAGTACGGATTTAGTCTAGAGAAAAAAAGTGAAATAATCGAAAGTGAACTTTGAATAACATTAATCGAGTAAACATTGGCTAATCACTGCTAGTCAAGAAGCCATTACCGTTTCCGGAAAAAAATCGGCAACCTTAAGCGTAAAAAAAATGTCTAGTTGGACCACAGTAAAATTAAAAACAAATATTTTACGACATGAACGCTCCAATGTTGCAAATCTCGTGCTAAATCCTGATGGATTGACAAGGAAAACTGCAGAATGCAAACAGAATATCCGTATTTATATAAGCTTCCGCAAATGTTCGATACAGCAGCAGAATTTAGTTAATGGAAGTGGAAGAGAAAACCCCACCCTAAATCATTTGTTTCATTACATTGAACATTATGTTAGTTTTGCAATAAAAAATCATGTTTTTGAAAATAGAATTATAATCATAAATAATAGCATATGTATTTGGAATGCTATTCATACAAAAACTGCCTTAATTGCTCATATCGAGGATGACAACCTATCCGCAAACAGTCGCTGTCTTGTTTGGAACTTCTAGAATTACTCCTAGCCCTACATTGCGTTAACTTGGGGTAGGAAACATGAATTCTTGAAATTTAATCCCATCCGACGCAGAATTAAAGTAGGTAAGTCCGCAATTCAGCGCATCAGACATCTTTTCGCCAAATATATGGGCATGATAGCAAAAATTAAACCCATTTGCTATAAGACACTCATTCTTCTAATCCTTACATTTGCATCTCCATCCTGAATTCCCTGCTCTAAATCTACCATGGACAAAGCAGAGATGCTCGAATGGAGAATTCTGCGTTTTTGTACTGGCAGGTTTTACAACAAGGTAACTAAATATTGGCCGAGAAACTTTTTTTGCGCCAATAGGGACCAGGTTGTGGAACTGACGTCAAGGCTTTACGCTCAAGGAGACGGAAATGGAAACAGACGGGATGTTGGACGCACGAGCAGCTCTAATGAGCCATCATGCATCCGGTGAAGATAACAGGGCAATGATGGCCCCTGGACATGCCGTTCAACTATGTTGGCCTCGGAGGGGGTAGTTAAGGCCTAGGTTAATTTTAGCTTTAGTTAGGCTAAGTTAATTGTACTTACACATAAGCTGGATTTAGTTTAGTAAATTAAGTTAGTATTTAAGTATGAAATAGCTAATTCAACCACAGGTCATGTACAACATGGGTAATATTCAATTCAAAAAATAAATAAATAAATGATAAAACAAATTATAATAACCATTGTCTAAAAACCAGCAGGCCAAAATAGTATAGCCGCTAGATATAAGATTTTTTGATCATAAAGATGTTAAGTACACCTTATGTTAAGTCATCTACGAACAATTTAAAATTAATACAGAAATGCTAAACACAAAGCCACTGATTTAGCTACCATGAATTGCATAGTGAAAAATTGAGCGAATATTTCAGATTTGGAATCAGAGTCTGAAATCAAATTTCAATAGTTCTCCGAAAGGAATAAATCATAGATTTTACAGATATTATAAATATACGACAATTCAAGTTCAACTACATTGAAACTTCAAAAAAAAAAAATATAAAAGTAAGGTAATCCCACGACAACCCTCGTACAGGTCTAGGGATTGAAGCTGGTGGAGAGCTTCATTACAATTTTTCAATCATTGTGAATACGAGTGTGGAGTTCCATGACTTTTACCATGACCATTACCCCTGACTTAAATCAGGTACCTAATCAGAGCTAGGTGAACTGAAAGCTTGGTGCGCGGACCCTTGTCCGAACCTGGATTCAAACCAGGGACACCACACGCAAGAAGCCAGTGCTTTACCTACTAGCTTAGATGAATAGATATAATTATCATTATATGTATTCATCGAATTCCAAGATCATTACGTAAAAAACTGGATATTTACAGTTACAGCGGCTATTAACTTTAACTCGCCACTGATATAGCAACAAAACTAATTGGCGAGACTATTATTCGAATGTCTGCAGGTATTCTAAGTGCCATTGTCTTCCTTAATCATCTGTGGCGGGTTTTATTAGCAGAGATATTTTGAAATTGAATTCTTTGGTGGGGGCACATAATTACACAATCTACGATTACACATCCACAAACACTTTACTCATACATTTCACATTAAATTTAAAAACACACGTAGGCTAACAAAGTTGTAGTTTTTAATGTATGAAGATAGTAAGTTCAGTATACTTTTAATGTTGTTACAATAACATATTGCGGTAAAATATATATTTGTTAAATATACATATACGTTGTCTTATTTATTTAAAGGAAACGGTTTTTCGCTTTAAAACTTTCTTTATAGCAGTCATCGACAGCATTCCCTAAATCTTTGCATTTGAGTGATGAAATTAGATGATATATGCACTTAATTTTAAGAGAAACTTATAAATAAAGCCCCGCAGTCAGATACTAAAAAATTGCAATGCATTATGACTTCAAAAGACACTCGGAGGGACACCGGGAATAGTCTAATTATCTTTTATATGCAAACGCGAGTAATTACTTGTTAGATACATCTCAAAATGTTGGATGTATTTCAAACGACTTAGTTAATTGCTGCAGTAATGGCCTTCCATAACCATAAACACCACCTGCTTCCGTTCTCAAACAACACGAAAACGAAATGTCCTTCTTGGCTTTGCGTCACCTAAGACATATCCTACAGACTGAGATTCAACACAACAGGAAAATCATTTTCGTCTATCAAACAATTCGACACTCCCACAAAAACTGTCGTAGCATATATTTTGGTGTAAGTTTGAACTGACGTGAACAGTTCTCCATTTTGACTCGATGAAACGGACATCGCTATTAGTGTTCGAAGTGTTTATTGATGCAATTCATGTTCCAAGTTGTTTTGAATTCGCTGTCTGAAATCGAAATGCTGAATCTTGCTGTTAGGGAAAGCATCGAAGCTCAAAACTTATTCCTGATAAATGCATACAATTCTCAAGTCATACGAGCGGAAATGTTGTTCAGGAAATGTATCAAAGTTTCAATATACGAGGGTTGATCAATAAGTAATGATAATGAATATAAACCAAGGTGATTAAACTTAAAAGATATATATATTTTTCAACATAGTCTCCTAACAAGTTGATACATTTAGTACATTTTTTTTCCAAACCCAAGATACCCTTAGAAAAAAATTATTTATCTAGACTCTCCCGAAATCCTTCAACTGCTATCATCTTCAAATTTCTTACCCCGCAGATGTCCTTTGAGCCGAGGAAAGATCTAAAAGTCACTGGATAATGTAAAAAAAAGTTTTCCGAGGAAAGATGTAAAAGTTCGGACCCTGTTTCTTAAATTGCAGCCATGGAAACTGGGAACAGCAGCACCAACCGGTGCGTTGTCCTGATGAAACAGCACTCCGGCTCGTAGTTTGCTGCATCTTTTTTCCTCTATAGCCTTCCGCAATTTTCTTATTTGGTCTACGTAGAAAGAGCCTAAAATAGTGGCTCCCTTTTCCATATATTCCACTTACCTTCCCCGCCATGCTCAATACTTTGAATTCCTTCGGCGTTGGTGAATAAGGTTGCTTCCACGTCATCGATTGCTGTTTGGTTTCTGGATCAAAATGGTAGATTCGAATCTCATCCATGATCACGAAACGTGACAAAAGCTTCTCCTGATCTGCTTGGAACTTTTCGAGATTCACTCTCGAAATGTCGACTCGTTTTTTCTTTTGCTAGTCAGTTAACATTCTCGGCCCCCAACGCGCAGATACCTTCTTCATATGTAATTCGTGAGCAACGATTCTTTGAACACTGCCGTTAGAGACCCCTGCGACTTCAGCTATTGATGGTCACACTTCTACCACCATGGCATCTTTGATTTTTTACACATTGTCTTCAGTGAGGGACGTGGTTGGACTACCTTCAAGGTGTTCGCCTTCATTGGAAGCTCTTCCCAGCTTAAACTCTTTGGCTCAGCGTGCAACGGTGAAATATGGAGGCGCAGAGTCCTCTAATGTTTCCACCACGTCGCCGTGTATGTGTCTGGTAGACAATTTTTTTCAAACAGAGGTACTTAATTACAGCTCTAATATCATTTTTCTCCATTTTGATGTTCTCTCTTCACCTGTTCGTATTTAAGTGAATATACCTCCCTCGAATTGTGGCCTATTTATATGTTTTTTTATGCTGACTTAATGAGTATATGGGGTAGTAAAATTTTTTTTTTATTTGAAATTTATGGGAACTGGATATAACCGATCATAATTACTTATATTGATCAACCCTCATATGTGCATAGTCTATATCTTCAAACCTGCAAACCTACATAGATATGTTACTGGATTATTTTCAGAAATGGAAAATCCAAATTAACGCCGAGAAGACGCAAGCCATCTTCGTAACGAGACGACAAAGACAACAACCACCACAACTAACAGTTGACAACCAGACGATAGACTGGCAACGGACAGCCAAATACTTGGGATTAACTTTTGACGATAGACTCTCATGGACTACACACATAAAGAACAAGAGACAAACAATTAATGGAATTTTAAGTAGACTACAACCATTGACCAGACCAGACAAACTGAATATGACGAACAAGACGTTAATCTATAAACAAATAATAAGACCAATGTTGACTTACGGAAGGATTGCGTACTATCAGACTTGCAAGACAAACAAATGCCAAGTACAAATCTGTCAAAACCTCGCTCTGAGAAAAATATTTAGAATTCCATGGTATGTTAGAAACACGGACATCCACAGAGAACTGAGGATCGACCCGATCAACATTTACATACGTGACAAGACACTAAAACTATTTGACAGACTAGACGGATACCCTAGCAGTACCATGGAGGAACTGAAATATATCACCAACCGACCTAGTGATCGATACCCTAGCCTGCGACAGCTAACGGCATAGTGCGGAACATCTGCACTAAGGGATGATTTTGTGTTAAGGTGAGGAGTAAGTTGGGCTGAAAAAGACGCCCACCCAGAGGAGGGGAGTCAGAGTGCCGAAAGCACTAGTTCCAGAAATAGCACAGTTCCAAGATGTGCATAGTCATGGAGAATATGTAACCCAGAATTGGTTCGCTAATGATGCTAGGAGCCCTTTACAAATTTAAGTAGCATTATGATTAGCTTCGTACTTACAAGTCAAGCTATAGAAACCTGAGGTTACTTAGTTGTTATTGGTAAGTTGGTAATCAGTGTCAACTGAAAATCAAAATTTCAAGAAATTTATGTTTAGTATTTCCGCCCTGAAAGAGATATGGTGCTGAGAGCTACTTTTACTCTCTTATTTATTTATTTATTTGGTGCGTATACAATTCAACAGGCAAAACTGCCCAGTTACAGATTGGATGCAATCAAAAAAATAAAATAACAAGAACTAAATAAGAATATATAAATACAAGTATGTAAAATAATTAAAGTTAGAATAAAATAAAGTAAAATTAACTAAAGCGAAAAACTCATTACGATCACGAATAATCAATTAAAAAATGATAGGATACAATAAAAAAAAAAAATACTAAGAAATAAATGAGTAAATATAAATATAAATATATAAAAAATAATTAAAGTGGTAAATTAAATGAAGAAGAGATAAGGCAAGCAAAACAAAAACAAAGAAAGAATCCATTAAAAGAATAGGAAATAAAATTAATTAGGAACAAAAAAGAAAAAAAAAATCATATACATATGTGAGTATATATAAAATTAAAAATATACAAAAGATCTTAAAGTAGTAAATAATGAAGTAAAATTAAGTAGAGTAAAAAAAAGAAAAGAAAGAAACCATTATTAACAAGAAGAGAAAATAAAATTCATTAATTTGAAACAAAAATTTTACTTCGAACCATATTTTTGAAAACGGTAATAGATTGTGGAAGAGGACCAAGTTGAAGACTATTATGAGTGCGTAAGAGTCCTAAAACGGAAGAGTAAAAGAAAGTGTCAGTACGGGCATACGGCACTTCAAATGGAATGGAGGACCTGATTGGCCTTACGGAGTCCCGCTCAATGAACAAAAATGCTAATGAGGAAGATAGGCTGCCGCGACAGATTTTGAACAGGAAACACTCATCCAAGTAAACTCTGCGCTGCTGAAGGAAAGGAATGTTAAAAAGAGATAGACGTTCACAATAGGGTAAATACGGCAGATTATATTTAAAAAGTAAGGTACGTGTAAACCTGCGCTGAACTGATTCAACAGCGTCAGAGAGGTATTTGAAACGAGGACACCACACTTGACTGCAGTATTTCAGTACAGGACGGACTAGGCTAATAAATAGGTGGACACAAGTAGAAACACTAAATGAATTGTGGCAGGAACGAATCACGAAACCAGATATCCGAGAAGGTTTTGTAGTGATAGTAAGGACATGAACGTCGAATTTCAGTTTACGATCAAAGGTGACCCCAAGATCTGAGAAATGATCGACACAAGAGAGGACAGTGCCATCAATAGCATAAGGAAAGACATAAGTGTGAAGCTTTAGGGGAAAAGACATAGAAAAACACTTGGAAACATTAAGGGACAAACAGTTCAACTTACACCAACCAGAGAGAGCTTGCAAATCATCCTGAAGAAGCAGAGAGTCAACAGTATTTTTGATGACTCGGAAGATTTTTAAATCATCTGCATAAAGAAGACATGAAGACTTCAAAATAGGGGGAAGGTCATTGATAAAAATATTGAACAGAAGAGGTCCCAAGATGGAACCTTGAGGAACACCAGAAGAAGGGGAGAAAGGTGAGGACGACAAGCCAAAGAGGGAGACGAAACAAGTGCGATCAGTTAAAAAGGAAGAGATCCAGGAAAGCAGAGGTTCACGAATGCCATAATGCTTCAGTTTGACAAGAAGCAGCATATGATTAACAGAGTCAAAAGCTTTGGCAAAATCAGTATAAATGACGTCAACTTGATTGTTGCTGTCAATTGCAGAAGCGATTACATGAGTAAACTCAAGAAGGTTCGTAGAGGTGCTCCGGCCTTTTACAAAGCCATGTTGCTGCGCTGCAAAGACACAGTAGAGGGTATCATAGATACGATTGAAAACGAGGCGTTCCAAAATTTTGGAAAGGCAAGGAAGAATGGAGATGGGGCGATAGTTAGAAGCAAGGTTCCTATCACCCGATTTGAAAATGGGAAGAATGCTAGAGAGCTTCCAAGAGGACGGAAATTTACCAGCACAGAGACTGACATTGAATAAGATGGCTAAAGGGACACAAAGGGAAGACGCAAGACTTTTTACGAAAAAATTGGGAATACCATCCGGGCTCGGGGAACAGTTAGTGTCAAGTGAGGACAAAAGCAATTCAACCTCTACGGGGTTAGTTAGGAGAGACAAGCAGGGAAATCAAAGGAAAAACAGTCAGTAGCAGGAATCGATGGGATAGTATAAACAGAAGAAAAATACATAGCAAAGAGATTACAAATGTCGAGAGGGTTGGAAGCAGTAAAGGCATTAAACACTAGTGAGTCAGGAAGAGAGGAGGAAGATTTTAAGAAGCGGACAAAAGACCAGAAATTTTTTGGGCTATTCGAGTTCAAGGAAGCTTCAACAGACGAGGAAGAGACGAGGCTGCGTAGTGCTAATCTAATTTCTTTCTTGGCAGAGGCACGTAAACGAGAGAAGATTGCATAATCTTCACTAGATCGAGAATTCGAAAATTTCGAGCGTGCTGAATTTTTATCTCTAAGGGCACTCTTTACCCTCACGGCAAACCAAGGGGGGTCACGGGGCTTATGAGAACTGTAAACAGGAGTATACGTCGAGATCAACTCTGTAAGAATACTGTAAAATTTAGATACAGCAGAGTCAATATCGAGACCACGGAAGCAATTAAACCAATTGATTGAATTCAGATCATTAGACATGCGGTCAAAATTAGTTTTTTTTTAAAGTTAAATCGTCGCGCAGTGGAAATTTTAACACGATTTGAAAATGAGATGGACAAATTAATAGAAAGAGGAGGATGATGGGGGTCAGGGTTGGTGTAGGGTATTAGGACAGGAGATAGTAAAATTGAAGAGGACTCAACGTTAGAGAGGATGAGATCAAGGATCTTGTTATTAGAATTGGGGAAACAGTTAAATTGAGAAACAGAACAGGAAGAAAGGAAAGAAGATAAGGTAATAAAAAGGTTGTTGGTGGACACAATGCGAAAGAAAGAAGAGTCCCATTGCACAGAAGGCATATTAAAGTCGCCACAGATGATGACGACGAGAGAAAGTAGCTATTAAGATACGTGGAAAGTTCAGATAAGAACTTATCATAAGTCGAGAAGGGCATGTTACAAGGAATATATAAGGACTCAACAAACAAAGTGGATATAGGAGACAAAGAGATGGAGACAGCAACACATTCAACAGGAGGACTGGGGATAAAATCAGCGCAAAGTTTACTATTGAGAGTCCTAAGCACAGCAATAAGCACGCCACCACCATCAGCCTTATTAGTTACCAAACGATTACGATCACGGTGGTAAACATTGTATGCAGGGAAAAATTCGGAACTAAAAATGTCATCATTCAGCCAAGTTTCCGACAAGCAAATCAGGTGATCATTTTCAAGAAAAGCAGCAGTTTTAAAGTCTTCAAGTTTGGTTCTCATGCCACGAACATTTTGATAATACAGAGAAATTTGATCACGCTTAAGAACTAGGTTCGGGCTCTCCGGTTGATTGAAGATCGAAAATTTCACCGGTTTTCAAAAATTTTGACTAATGTACCAGTAGGCCAAAATTTGGAATCAGCGACAATATTGAGATTGGCAGGCAATGTTATTTTGAAAAAAACCACATGTCTTCTAGGCTGACTATCTTTTGTAAATTTGACGCAGTCAAAAATATGAGATTTGTAGCCAAGCTTCTTACAGATGTAGTGTTCCACTGCAGCCACAGAAGTATCATAAGCAAATCGCGATACAAAAATCTGGAGAGGAGGTGCAACTATATGCAAAGCGAGATCATTAGCGGTGTCGTTAACAGCACTATGTAAATGAAACGTAGGTAGATTAGATTGCAAAGAAGCAGTAGATGAGGCAATGCAAGCAGCATCAGCATTCCTTGTAGATACATCTAGACTAAGGACTGGTGAGGCTGGATTAGATGAATGCAGAATCAAATTATCAGGCTGTGATGGAGTATCCAGATGCAGCTTTTGCATCAGCTGAGGAGGAACCAGATTAATATCATGAGGCGGTACCTGTGCATTTTCACGATGAGGAAGCGATGAGGGCTGAAGATGTTGCTGCGGTTGCGGCTGTTGCTGAGATCGATTCCGTGTAACACGCATATCAGGTCTAGAATCCGAAATGGCTGGAGACAGAGAGTCCACGGAGGAAGGACGCAAGGAGTTGTTCACAGAAGTCATCGAAGCCGCTTGATTGTTAGGCATAGCTGGCACTGCGGGCAATTTATGCTCTGCATCAGCCACTGAAGCCAGAGAGTTCAGCTGTTTAGCGGCTGAATTGAGCCTACCGCCCAAAGCATTGAATTCGGCCTGAATTGAGTCAACTATCCGTTTTGCGGAGCGTCATCGATCAACAAAGGAGCCCATCGAATTGGATTTGCATTTAGAACAAAACCAATAAACACCAGATGACGACGACTAAACTGCTTCTGCAACATGTGCGTGCATTCCAATGCACTTCGCATGAAATGTCTGCTCACAGAAGCCAGAGCAAACCACCATGGGTGTTCTATTCGTATTAGCTATGCACTTGGAAGCTAAACACTCTCTCTTCGAACAAAACCTCCCATTTATACGTATCATGGCATGCATAAAATGAAAATGATAATATTCACTGACTTTCAGAAAATATATTATGCTATGCGTACCTGTAATAATTTTCCTCAACACATCCCAAACTAACAACCATTCTGAAACTTCACTGCGTTCCCAAGAAACTAAATCTTTAGGTCATTCAGAAATTCGATGCTATGAAACTTTACATCAGGCTATATCCCTTCGTAAACCTTGTATCCCATGAGGAAACGGTAAAATCAAGGCCACTAATAGGAAATAATCTACGGACTAGAAAAACATCACAACTATTGTATAGGAGAACATAATCGCATTCCCGGCCTTCAAGATAGCATCTGTTTGGCAGTCCCTTGTAAGATTCAGAATGACTCTACATATATTGGAGCCATTCCATTGATACAATATTTATCGCTCTTTTTCCGGCCCGGAGAAAAGTCTACAAAGCACTTGTATTAAATGTTTTTAGAGGATTTTCGACAGTAAATATCTTCCGTTTGGGTAGATTTTCGGCATCCTATGTATTTCTTCGAGCCTATTGCCGAATCCTAATGCAATGGGCTGAGTAACAAGGAAAATGTGAGCATATGTTGATCGCTACTATAGTGTACGATATTGACTAGTAGACAGTATGGAGAAGAATGAAATTGAAAGTGTGGAATGTTGTTGGAGGAATCAGAAGTTAATACATTATGTAGAGAAAATCTGTTGCGTAGGAGATTTAGATCTGTAAATTCCATTCGGATTTGAGTAGAAGCGTATCCACTTCAAATTTTATTTAAAAGCTCTTCGGATCTTTTTTGTAAGTATGAAAATGTTTTGCACATACTTCTGAGAAATTTCACGTAAGAGCTGAATCCTTCTAAACTATTGTATTTGACAGAAGATTTAGCATAAGTTTGTAAGAAGAATGTAAGCTCGTGTAATTTAGTGGGTAGAATACAGTTTCGTAATATGTAGAGTTCCTGGTCCCGAGCTTAAAGTTATTCTAGCACTGAATAGGAGAGAAGTGCCACGTATTCGTATCTCTCTCTCTTTCTCTCTCTCTCTCTCTCTACCAGTTTCAACCCCCAGACCCGAAAAGGGTTGTTGTGGGAACGCTTTACTTTTATAAGAAGAAGACACAATCTTAAAACGAACAGAATAAATTGCCAACTCGTTTGGTTTAGACCAGGGCAACAAACGATAATATGGCCAAACTAACAAAACAAATTCAAGTGAAAATTTTTCAGCAGAAAATCAGTTTTTCACGAAAATCAGTTTTTCTTAAATGTCAATAGTTAGACTTTACGGGAATTTATGTTGCATCAAATTTACTCAGCATAAAATCTGCACAAAAGCTTGATATATTCATGTACCATAAGTAATTTTCGATATAAGAGGCTAAAAAAGTTTCATCATCGTTTGCCTATACTGGTGTATACAGACTATACGATGTTACAACAATTATTACTAATGTTCGAAGAACATTAGTATTAAAATCGATTCGGCCAAAAATTCATATTTCCATATATATATATATATATATATATATATATATATATATATATATATATATATATATATATATATATATATATATATATATATATATATATATATATATATATATATATATATATATATATATATATATATATATATATATATATATATATATATATATATATATATATATATATATATATTTATATATATATATATATATATATATATATATATATATATATATATATATATATATATATATATATATATATATAAATATATATATATCATAAAAAAAATTCTGTGACTATTTCTCGGGAACGCTCAATTCGATTGAGCTGAAACTTTCAGGATACATTGGTGTGTATGCAGAATAGGTCAAAGTCTCACTAAATGTCAGTTATTGTTAACCTTTTGGCGCCGGCGGCCATTTAAGTGATATTTTTCATATACCTATTATTTCGTACACAAATAATTTTGGCAAAAATAAAGTTGACGAAATAAATTTCGAACGTGTTTTACATGTGAATCGGATAATGTTTTGGAATTTTTGAACCCCATGTGTGCGCTGGGTGCCTAAAAAGAGAACGGGAAAATTTGAAAATTTTTAAATTGCGATAACTTTTGACAAAGCTATTCAATCATTACGAAAATTTCAGGACATATTGGTATTAATTAGTTGTAGATTTGTGTATCTTAAAATGAGCGTGTTGGCAACTCTGTAGCTAGGACAGGCACTGAAAGTGAAAACTTCCAAATCAACGTCTCTCTTGAAAGAATGCCACTTCTTCAAAAAAAAAGACACTCATATGTAAATCTTATGCTTTGTTTACATAGCCAACGTAAAAAAATTGATATGGCACAACGGGCACGACTGGTAGCCCTTGCCCAATTTACCTATATTTTTAGCATCAACAACTTCTGTTCACGGAAACTCACGATCCGATGGGCAAAATTAATTGAAATTTACAGAATGTATTTGTATTAAATAGGACTAGGTCTGATAGAAGTGATTTTGAAAGGCGGGTGATTTTGTGCCAGTGGTGCCATCTTGAAAAATCACTAAAAAGGATAACTGCTTTTAGCCCTATAAATTTTGATTCAATCGTTCGATTTTGTCGAAATTAGCTGAGTTAAAAGTAGTTGAACCTTACTTTAAACCGCGTTTGCTAAAAATTTGATCGGAAAATTCGGTTGGAGCTGCCAGCTATGATAATTTTGGTGTCTTAAATTTGAAAAAATAAAAATTTGGAAGTGAAAACATTCAAACTATCGAATATCCTAAAAAATGTCCGTTTTTTACAATAAAACCAATCTGTATACAAATCTTATGTTTTATCTGCACGTTCAAAGTAAAACTTTGGAAAGTTCATGTCGGACAAGAACGGTAACCCTTTAATATAATATCATTCAATAATCAGATACAACTGAAATTTACAGAATGCATTGGACTTAAGTAGGACCAGGTCTGATAGAAGTCATTTTGAATTTTGGGCAACTCTGTGCCAGTGGTTCCATCTTGAAAAATTACAAAAAAAAACTGCTTTTTGCCCTATGAAATGTGAATACGTTACCAGATTTTCATGAAATTTGGACAGTAGCTGAACCTTACCCTAAACTCTGTTTGATAGAAATTTGGTTGAAAAATTTGATAGTTGCTGCCAGCTATGGTAATTTTTGTGTCCTTGCTTTGAAAATTCGCTCAGGAAAATAACACTTTTTGCCCTATAACTTCCAGTGCAGTTATGAAATCAAGACGAATTTCATACAATTAATGGAACCTATTATAAGCATTATTCAGGCCAAATTTGGTTGAAAAGCCGCGATAAGGCTGCCAGCTATTGTTGGTTTTGTGTTTGTTTGCAATATCTTTATTAAGCGGTTTTACCGTAGAATTTTCAAATGGTAATGATATTGTAGTGACAATAAACAGCAAATATTAAGCTTTCAATTATTTGAAAAAACTCGCTTCAGGTAACCCTAAATTTCTTTATACTCCTATAACTTCGAATGTAATATAACAACGTGAAGCAGATGTGATATATTCTTGGCTTTGAAACTGGCAAAAGGTTGCCAGCACGAGTCGGTTGTGCTACTTTTGTATCAATAAATGCTTACAGTAAGTATTCATACCGGAAACATTTACAATGAAAATAAATAACCAATGTTTCAAAATTTTGGGGCTGCGATCCGAAAATTTTTCGGATCGCAGCCCCAAATACCAAGTTCAGTTACAGTGCTGCGGGCACTGAGCATTTTCTTCATTGATGTTATATGAGATGCTGCTTTCAAAATTTTGTGACATAAGCAACTGATAACGAATATAATTAACCCGTGTTTTGCTCTCATAAACGTCGGAATTCATGCCAGTGGTAATATCTGAAACCTTCCACCATATGAGTTATAATGCATTCTTGAGACCAAAGTAAAACGTGGCGTTTGAAACAGTTTGGCCGTAATAAGCAGCTCATGTGGTGGAATATGCACTCAAAACCTACACGATTCATCTACTGTTCTTCGAACATTAGCCCTTGTAGCGATTCAGGTGCGCTAGAGTTTTTTTCATTTTTCAATGAGTGTAAAGTTCCTTATTTACAAAGAGTTATTATAAATAATTGAATATTAAAAAATATTTCCAAGTCCTCCATCATTACGTTTAGTACTCCGTTTTTACTTTACGTTAAGTACCCCATTTTCGTCCCAGTTTTGACTCGTTCTAAATCAAGGAAAATAATTTTACTAGCTGGCCGCTTTGGGATCCAAAATATGTATGAGCCAATGCCTCAATGTTGTTGTTATAATATGTAGAAGTATTAAGGCGACTACATTCGAGGAATAAATTGGTTATCCTTTGAAGTTTACCATTGCGGAAAAATTTGTTAAATTTCCTCTTAGGTTCCCAAGCATAATGTTATAAAAAAAAAAAAAAAAATCAACCATCTGTGAATAAATAAATGATAATATTTAACACTACTTCAACAGTATAGTTCATCACAACAAGCTTTTTTCACTTTGCGAAATAAAAATTTTGAGATGTTATCACAAATGTGCCCAAACTGCAACTGATTTGCAAATGGAAATCAAACTTGTTAATTACCTGTTACCGATCATAAACCGTAATGAGGTGGTTGACGCAACAAGATCTTGGAATTCGGTTCCTGTGAAGGGCTGTTCACGAGCTGTCATCATCAGTTCCTGGAAAGTGAATCATGGGTTCTGTCTTGTTAGCTTGTACTATATGAAACACTGTACGGCGGTTAGACCCCATTACCCCAATTCATGATAACGCACCAGGCTTCGAGTTCACCTGGCTTCCAGTGAGTCATGGAACTAATTACCTGTGCTCGTACATATTTCTTCATTGAGTTTTTACAAACTTTAACCTCCAGACCAGGAACGGATTTTAGTGGCACACATTGCTATTTGTCCTTGTAATCAATTCACATCATACGTGCCATGTAAAAGGTCAGTTTATCTAGCATAGTATATATCTACGATTTTTGTATTATGATGAAATATGATTTGATTTTTCAAACTGATGTGTGCAATATACTCTTATGTCAATGTAGCTCTGAACTACGATCATACTTTCAACTGAAAAGTTGCTGATATCTTTCCGTACGCCCAACTCCTACGTGCAACGTACACGCTAACACACTTTGAACTCATGAATTATGTATTGCGTTTATTTTGCAGGATGTCGCACTGTATCTACAATAAATAGAGCGTATCGAGAAAATCGTCGAAGAAAAATATAGATAAGACAATTTTCGCAAGTAAATGCAGCTTCTCCATAAATATTTTCTCGAGTCAGGATTGCATTGCATGTAAGGATGAAGCCAACTATTAAATCGGAACGACTGTATATATAGCGGAAGATAAGAGTTTTTCCTAGTACTTCCTTCTGTTTTAAATCTGTCGTTGGTTTTACGAATCGAATAAATACTCATATGTACATAAATATAGGAGAATGAAGTCGGATAAAGTTTGTTTGTAACCGGAAGGTGCAGTAGAAAAAGAAAAGTGAATGGATTTGAACAGGTTTTGTTTCATAGAATAGATAAATGAAAACAGTTTTTTCTAAGCAAAGAATCAGAAGTTTCTTTGAGTTAGCTGGTTGATTTGCCCCCATGGGTACAATGTTTATTCGGAAGAGCTTTCAAATGTTTACCTTAAGATATTTTTTTTAAATTTCAGGCATATTGGAAACTGTACCGGCCATAAAATATTTGATAAGCTCTTCAAAACATTTCTTTTATCATTCAAGATGTTTTCGCTACTCTAAAATCTGAAGCAAATATAAAAGATTTTAAATATGAGCATAATATCTTAGCGGACAACTAACAGAGTATCAAGTATTGTTTAAACCGTATTCAGCCATCTCATAGCCTCATTTCTATTGTTAAGCATATACACATAGACCCGTACATCCATTCAAAGAAAGTTTTCAGATTCTCCGAGTACGAGTACAATCCCTTTTAAAAGCTTCGAAAAGAAACATCACTTAATCTTTTATTCTCGTTCACAAAAACAACAGGCACAATAAAAGAGCAATTTATTTTGTAAATGTTGAAAGTGCACAAAGTGTGCAACACGTGAACATTTTAGAAAAAAACATTTCATTCATGGTGAATATTCTACATGTGTGAACCGACGTATATTAAAAAGTTTGCATTTTTACTTTTTACTTACTTCAAAAACGCTGAACTAGAAACGAGCACTCTTCTACCATATGATATAAGTTTTTTGTTGCGCATCGAATAGAGAAAAATGCACGTTAATCCAATATGTGTGAATTACGAAAGAGAGTTTTAAACTGATCTCGTTCCGTATTGATGTAACCAAAAGCGAAAATGTTGCATCACATATCAAAATGATAAGTTTTTTTGAAAGCTGTGTTAGTTTCCAAAATTAACTGAAATAAGAGTGGCATTTGTACAATAAAGGAGAGTTCTAGGTTACTTGAGATATATTTTTGTCAAAATGGAATCCCGGTGTTTTATTAGTTGACAACTCATTATAATAACTACAAACTAAAGTCATATCTTGGTATATATATATATATATATATATATATATATATATATATATATATATATATATATATATATATATATATAATATATATATATATATATATATATATATATATATATATATATATATATATATATATATATATATATATATATATATATATATATATATATATATATATATATATATATATATATATATATATATATATATATATATATATATATATATATATATATATGTGGCAACCCTTCTGCGGAATATTAGTTTGCGTCAGAGAAAACGTAGTAGCCATAAGTTTTTGGAAAAACATTCGATTCGACTGTCAGTGGCTGCAGAAATAATCGGTATAGTTCCCCAGAGAACACGTTACATAATTAATAGCATAGTTTTATGAAATAAATATAAATTGGAGTAAAGCAATTGTAGAGTTATTTAAACAATAGAACCCCTCTTGCAGCTTTCCCCATATTGGTGACCCCTACTTGAAAACGCTCCTAATAGTAAATAAACAGTGACCACATCTCATCGCGGGTGCTTAATATACTAGTGCATGCGTTAACCAAAAAGTAATTTTTTGCAAATATCATAAACTATGAGTGCTTCAAAAAAACGGGGAATCGCAGACGCGAAAAAACGCGTGACTACTCCAGCCAAACGAACAACACCGCCGCCTTTAGATGATACAATAGCATCACCAATTGCAGGCACGATGGTTCCCGAAAATCAGGGTAGCGTACAAATAAGCGATACAGGCGCCAAAATAGCACTCGCTACAACGTCCCTTGACTCATCACTGGCAACGCAGATTCTGCTGGGGTTGGAAAAAATCAATGAAAGCATACAGCTATTTCAACAAACTTTGACGACCACGATCCTGGCACAACATGCCACAATCAACGCCATGCCTTCTACATCAAAACTGACATCCGACCCGAACAATACGATACCGTTAGTGCAATTTAACCTAACAGAAACAGTGCCGATTCCACTACAGAAGATGTCAGTGAGTGGAGATTTTGTAGCTAAACCACATTCAGTTGTGTTTGATGTACCCAGATTTGAAGGAAATACGCACAGACAGCCAAGTGATGCTACAACAACACATGTTTGGTCTCGAATCGCCATGCCGACAATTTCCAAGGTGCACACAAAATATTCCTTCACTCGACTCGAAGCATGGATGGATGGCAATAATATATGCACGGATGATCGTCGTTTCGAAGTAATAAAAGCTGCTTTAGAACCAGACACCGCAATGCTGGTAGATTGCCTATTTCGAAATCCGCCATCTTGTCAAAAATATGAAACTGTCAAGCGAATGATTTTAAACGCCTACGATGTTTCACATCACAGCAAAGTGCGTCAGTTACTTGAGAATGTGCATTTGAACGGCCGAAAAGCAACAATTATGTTGGCTGAGATGCGTTTCCTGTACGATGGCCCGGATAATGACATTTTAAAGTCAATATTTCTCGCTCGGTTGGATTTGTGGACACGTGCCATGCTGGAAAGCACCATGCGTAACCGCAGCACACCAATGTCATTATCCGAAATAGCCGAAGAGGCAGACAAACTCATGGAGAGCATGGGGGACAGCATGCAAAATAACATCGGTGCCATAGCAACGCAAAACAACGATATTCGAGCCGCTATCGATCAACTGACCCGCGAAGTGTCTGAAATGCGTCCTGGTACACGAAAGGACCTAGCCGATCTCCGAGTCGTAGCCGCCACCCAAGCAGCGCTCATACGCACTACGCCTCCAGGAATTATTCATCGACACCAGACGATAAGAAGAAAATATGCCATTACCATGAAAAGTTTGGAAAAGGCCAACACAGGAACAAAAAATGTTACCCTAATTGTAAACTTTTCAAGGAATGGCAGATCGCACGTAAGCAGCTTCAAGACCGCTTTTCAAAAAACTAATGAACGCTGATTCACACGCTGGCACTCATATTTCTGTGAATCAGCTACAATTAAGGGAATCAATGCTGCCAACAACGACACAATCTTTATCTACACTGGACAACCATAAGGAAAAACCTACCAAGAGCGAAAGTAATTTGATCCCAGCGCAACGTTTCACACGCTTATCAATTTATGATTCAAAAAACCGAATCAATTTCATAATTGATACAGGCGCCGAAGTCAGCATTATTCCAAATCGAAACCGAACCCAAATCACACCGCGCAAATTGTATGCGGCCAATGGTGCAGTGATTCAAACATTTGGAACGCAACGACTTGAGGTAAATCTTAACCTCCGCCGTGCATTCGACTGGACATTTGTCGTAGCCAACGTCACTGACGCATTAATAGGAGCTGATTTTTTAGCTTACCACAATCTAATGGTCGACATAAAAGGAAAACGAGTGATCGATAACGAAACGTCAATGTCAGCTAAAACGAAAATTCATCGATCTGAGGTAGACACCATCACAACACACCATATTAGCGAGCCGTATGCATCCACCATCAGGAAATACTCAACAGTAATTGGACTGGCCGAAAACAAACTCCTTCCGACAACCAGTGGTCTACATCATATAGTCACTGTAGGTCCACCAGTGTTCGCAAAAGCACGGCAGTTGTCACCCGAAAAATTGGAAGCAGCAAAATCCGAGTTCCAGTATTTGCTGCGAGCAGGCATCGTTCGTCCATCAACATCACCATGGGCATCACCATTGCATATGGTCAAAAAACCAAATGGATCTTGGCGACCATGCGGAGATTACCGGTCTCTCAACGCCATTACTGTGAAAGATCGATATCCTCTGCCATTCATATCCGATATCGCTGGATTCCTAAATGGACGTAAGGTCTTTAGCAAAATAGATCTACAGCGAGCTTACAATCAAGTTCCTGTCAATCCAGATGACATTCCAAAAACTGCCATCATCACACCATTTGGGTTGTTTGAATACCTTCGTATGCCTTTCGGGCTCTGCAACGCTGCCCAGACCATGCAAAGGTTAATAAACACGGTATTCATTGGAAAAGATTACGTTTTTCCATACGTTGATGACATCCTTATTGCGTCTGAAAACGAACGAATGCACGAACAGCACGTCCAGGCCGTATTCGAATTACTTGCTGATAATAACCTTACCATAAACATCGACAAATGTGAGTTTAATAAAGCCGAGCTGGAATTTTTGGGACATCGAATAACCCCACAAGGTTACCAACCACTTCCCATCAAGACGGATGCTGTACTAAAGATTTCTCGACCGAAAATAGTCAAAGAACTTAAAAGTTTTTTACCGTCTATAAATTTTTATCGTCGTTTTCTGGCACACGCCACACACCTGCAACGAAAATTAATAGCTTTGATTCCTGGCAACAAGAAAAACGATAAAACTCCCATCGAGTGGAATGATGATGCAGTTTCTGCATTTAACGAATGTAAAAAGCAGTTAAATGACGCCACTATGCTATTTTACCCGCAAAAGAACGCCAGCTTAATCCTACATACAGACGCATCAGACTTCTGTGCCGAAGCCGTTCTACACCAAATAGTGCACAACCAGATTCAACCACTTGGATTTTACAGCAAGTCGTTCACGCCAACTCAATGCAAATATAGCGCTTATGATCGCGAGCTCACGGCGATCTTTCAAGCAATACAGCACTTTCGGCCGCTCCTCGAAGGAAGAATATTTACCATATATACTGATCAAAAGCCTTTGACATGGGCATTTAAACCAAAGAAGACATCAGTTCCAGACAAAAAAGAAAATCCACGACGTATACGACAGTTGGATTTCATAAGTCAGTTCTCCACAGACATACGTCACGTAACAGGGTCTGAAAACATTATTGCAGACATTTTATCGCGTATTGCATCAATCGGACACGGAACTGTAAATGTACAAGAACTGGCGGACTTCCAAGCAACTGATACGGAATTACGTTCAATCCTGAAATCTCGGAACACTGCATTAAATCTTCAACAAGTTTTGTTACCAGACGCACCCATACAAATATGGGCAGACGTTTCGAAACACCAGACTAGACCTTTTGTTCCTGTAGCTCTTCGAAAGAAAGTCGCAATGCAGCTTCATAATCTGGCTCACACTGGAGTCAGAGCTACAAACAAATTAGTTCGCAGTAGATTTGTTTGGCCGTCGATGGGTACTGATATTAAACGTATGATTAAAACATGTGTACCTTGCCAAACTTCAAAAATTGAACGCCACACACGATCGCCGCTTGGAAATTATCCTATGCCCGATAAACGTTTTGAGCACCTGAATGTTGATTTAGTCAAATTGCCGAATTGCAATGGTTTTCAATATTGCCTGACAATCATCGACCGCTATACTAGATGGCCTGAAGCCATTCCATTGATGGACCAGACTGCCGAGACTGTAGCCTTAGCAATTCTTCAAAATTGGATAGCTCGCTTTGGTATACCGCTGCGAATTTCATCGGACCAAGGACGTCAATTTGAATCGGGACTTCTCCACCAACTTAATCAACTCTTAGGCATCGAACAATTTAGGACAACTGGATATCATCCACAATCCAATGGGATGGTGGAAAGATTTCATCGGACACTAAAATCCGCACTAATGGCGCACAACTGCGAAAACTGGCTGACGAAACTTCCATTCGTACTTTTGGGTTTACGAATGGCCTTCAAGCCAGATATAAAAACGTCTGCAGCGGAGATGACCTTTGGTTACACATTGAGACTGCCTGGCGAATTTCTCCATGAATCGAAATTCGCACCTCAAGAAGAGTTTGTCTACCATGGAGACTCTTCGGCCTACACCACCATCCAAGCATTCCATTGAGGAACCGTTTATTCATCCAGAGCTTCCACAGGCCACGCACGTTTTCGTACGAGTCGACAAAGTAAGAACATCTTTGACAAAACCATATGAAGGCCCGTTTGAGATTATTAAACATGGGCAGAAATATTTTAAACTTCGAATAAACAACAAATCTGTCAACGTGTCAATAGACAGACTTAAACCAGCCTACTTAGAATACAATGAGTATTTGACTAATGCCTGAACCAGCAGCAAACATTCTCCACTAAAAAGTGCCTCACATTATTCGGCATGCATACGACCTGATACTCGGACGCTCCCATCCAGGCAGCCTGCGCATTTACAACAAAAACCAAAGCAGGGCGCAAGGTTAGATTTCCCGACAAGTACAGACCTGTAACCTAAACCTTGTCAAAAAATCTCGGGGGGCTCTGTGGCAACCCTTCTGCGGAATATTAGTTTGCGTCAGAGAAAACGTAGTAGCCATAAGTTTTTGGAAAAACATTCGATTCGACTGTCAGTGGCTGCAGAAATAATCGGTATAGTTCCCCAGAGAACACGTTACATAATTAATAGCATAGTTTTATGAAACAATAAATATAAATTGGAGTAAAGCAATTGTAGAGTTATTTAAACAATAGAACCACTCTTGCAGCTTTCCCCATATATATATATATATATATATATATATATATATATATATATATATATATATATATATATATATATATATATATATATATATATATATATATATATATATATATATATATATATATATATATATATATATATATATATATATATATATGTATATACACAGATTGTCCACTTGTAACTAGACCAATTTGAGTGTTTTCCTCGCTTTGGCAAATGCAACATTTAACTACACTGAAGAAAAACAGTAAAAACTACATAATTTTAATAATTTAACTTGTATATTGTATGCCTTTTTCATCTGCACTAGAGTACCTTGTCTATACTGGTAATAACAGGAAAAATGATGAAATCTATTAAGATCTTTTTCAATCAAGGAACATTATATAATAGTGGATTAGCAATAGGGCAATGATTATTTTTTTGAATGAAACTAAAGATCTCAGTGTATCTGTCGAATGAGCCGTTTTCTGAAACATGGATTATATGAACACTGAATTTAGTTTGCAAGAATTTTATTAGCTCTACTTCACTTCAAGCACTTTTTTCTCAATCAATTGAAATAACTCATTAAAATGAAAATCTCTCGTTCAAAATTAACAGTAAAGAATTATGAATCTACAAAAAAGGAGAGACTTGTAATTGAAGCCACAGAGGCGGGAAAAGTGTATTTACCTTAAATGAAGAAATCTATCAAATCAAAGCACTAGAATGGATCGAATTAGTGATGGGCGTTTCTGTTGTTTTCAAAAAACGAAAACGAACTGTTTTTTTTAAAAAAAAACAACTGTTTTTTAAACTGTTTGAAAAAAACAGTTTGAATTAACGAAAAGGAACAGATTTTATGCTGTACGACAGTATATATACTTGAAATGTAGTTCGAATAAGAAACATCGTTCATAGTTTGAATAATCTTCAATTAGTTCAGTGCAATGGATTTTTACGTATTAGGTGTTTCTAATACATATTTTATGTATTATGTCTTCCTGTCACCAACGTAAACATTCATTGCTGCTTCCAAACTGAATTGATACTTGTAAGGTACCTATTTTCCATTATATAAAAAAAATATATACTATTATTAATTTTTCTGTTGGTCAGTCTTTTCAAGCATTGCCATTCAAAAACATGATCGTTTCAACTTTTTTAGATGTCAGACGAGTTTTTCTATCACTTATCAGGTTCCCTACCTTGGAAAAATCCTTTCGCATGGAACGGACGTCGCAACGATGTTACACTTTGTTCTGAATATTTCAGACAAATTTGGATACAAATGCCGATGTTTTTTCCACGAGTTCAACGGACAGCTATGCATGCCTTTTTCATCAAGACGTGAGAATATCGTCTACTCCCCTTGTGGGGATTATCAGTTTTTGAATCCGTCTGCGGTTTTTTATCTGCCATTATCTCGTTTAACACACACAATGCACTCATTTTTCCATGTAACGGATCAGATTGAATCGCCACGGAAGTAGACGGTCCTTCAACATTAAACATGCACCCACTAGGGGGCCAACCTCTTCCGTAAGGCTGGACATGAGACCAAGGGGCACCTTACCTCCCGCGGTTTCGTTAATTTTACAACCCCGGTAGGGCTGGAGGCACACTTGTGGCGACCTCCAGTCACAAGGAGGGCGTCAGCACACCCAGAGACGCCAACTGGTGATCCAAATAGGATCTCAACCTTTTCCTCCTTGGCACTTTTAGTGCTACTTTTAGTTTTTCCGATGGATTTCATTTTGCCGTATCTTCGAAACTAGGCCGCTTTTTCCCAGACTCTTATGGAAATTTCGCCCGAATTAACTCAGAATGGTCCCCGAATTCATGCTAGACCAAAAAAAAATTTTTGGAATTTTTGCCCAAATTCCCCTCTAAAAAAAATTGTTTTGCCCTTTAAATATCATTATTGTACTCCCCGACCACTTCCAATCATCTAAAGCGCCGTAAAGTTAGTTTTTGGCAAACTACTCCCCTACAAAACCGAAATTTTTGTATCACAGCAATAGGTCTTGGCCCGTTATGTCCCAAACCACTCTAACCCAAAATTGGCCGATTTGGTCCGATTTCAGCTCCTTTTGCCCTAAAAACGCTTTGAATATTTAAATAAAATACTTGCAAGTACGAAAACGCTCGCAAGTACGAAAATATTGTTTTCCGCAGCTAAACAGCTTTCTACTGCCAAACAGTTCGTTTTAACAAACGAAAAACGATTCGTTTAAAAAAACGATTCGTTTAAAAAAACGAAAAACGATGAGAAACGATTCGTTTTAAAAAAAACGAAAAACGATTCGTTTAAAAAAAAAAACAGTACGTTTTAGAAAAACGGTTCGTTTGAAAAAAACGAAAAACGATTCGTTTAAAAAAAAAACAGTTCGTTTTAAAAAAACGATTCGTTTGAGAAAAACGAAAAACGTTTCGTTTGAAAAAAACAGTTCGTTTAAAAAAAACGATTCGTTTGAGAAAAACGAAAAACGATATGTTTGAAAAAAAACAATTCGTTTTAAAAAAACGATTCGTTTGAGAAAAACGAAAAACGTTTCGTTTGAAAAAAACAGTTCGTTTTAAAAAAACGGTTCGTTTGAGAAAAACGAAAAACGATTCGTTTGAAAAAAAACAGTTCGTTTTAAAAAAACGATTCGTTTGAGAAAAACGAAAAACGATTCGTTTGAAAAAAACAGTTCGTTTTAAGAAAACGATTCGTTTTAGAAAAAGAAAAACGATTGGCTTTAGAAAAACTATTCGTTGTAGAATAGTTGGAATAATTGGTTTTAGAAATACTACTCGTTGTAGAAAAATGGTTCGTTTTAGAAATGCTGTTCGTTTTAGAAAAACTGCTTGTCGCTATTTGGAAAAACTGTTCGTTCGTTTTTTGCCGCCAAACGTTTTTTTCAAACTGCTTGGCGTTTTTGAGCCCATCACTAGATCGAATACTGCAAATATTAATACTTAACGTATTCAAACAAAAATAATGTGATTTCTTTAACAATCAACGTAAAGTCGAATTTATGAAAAAAATTTAAATCATGGGTACTTTTGAAGATATCGCAAGTATCAAAATAACTTCCAATTTAGTGCAGTCATTCCATCAAATGGCTAGCATTAATCAAAACCACTCTTTAAGCATACATTTACTTAAGTCCTGAAGTGACCTTTAATGCAACTCTCGTGAAACAAACTTTTACAGTTAATGCACTGTACCCACTCTCCGCACATTCAATAATAACATTGCGCGTCGTTTTTGTACATTACTTTATATTTTTCTGCCTTAATTTTTACAAGGTCTCTTATTATTTATTTTTACTAATGTTCGAAGAAGAACATTAGTATTAAAATCACTTTGACCAAAAAATAATATTTATATATATATATATATATATATATATATATATATATATATATATATATATATATATATATATATATATATATATATATATATATATATATATATATATATATATGTATATATATATATATATATATATATATATATATATATATATATATATATATATATAAATACTTTAATATATATATATATATATATATATATATATATATATAAATATATATATATACATATATATATATATATATATATATATATATATATATATATATATATATATATATATATATATATATATATATCATCAAAAAATTTCAGTGAAAAAATCTCAAGAACGCGCCATCCGATTGAACTGAAATTTTCAAAATACATTGGTGTACATGCAGAATAGTGCCAAGTCGCACAAAAAGTTAATAATATTTAACCCTTTGGGGCCGGCGGCCATTATAGTGAAATTTTAAATATACCTATTATATTATACCTATAATATACCTATTTATGGAATGAATTCTGAACGTGCTTTTAATGTGATATGATGTGTGCGCTAGGTGCCTAAAATGAGATAGGGAAAATTTGAAAATTTTTGAATTGCGATAAATTTTTATTAAATCATCAAATCAATATGAAACTTACAGGACATATTAATGTGGTTAAGTTGCACATTCGCGTAGTTTTTGATGAACGTGCTGGCAACCCTGTAGCTACGGCGGACACTGAAAGTGAAAACATTTAAACCATCGAATCTCCTATAAAATGGCCGTTTATTACAATGAAAACCATTGTGGATACAAATTTTATGCTTTGTCTACACAGTCAAAGTAAAACTTTGGAAATTTCTTGCCGGACAAGAACGGTAACCCTTTCTTAACTTACCTATATATATAGCATCAAAAACTTCTGTCCACGGGAACTCACGAACCAATAATCAGATGCAGTTGAACTTTACAGAATACATTGAACTTAAGTAGGACCAGGTCTGGTAGAAGCGATTTTGAATTGTGGGCAACACTGTGCCAGTGGTGCCATCTTGGAAAATTACAAAGAAAAAACTGCTTTTTGCCCTATGAATTCTGATCCAGTTACCAGATTTTCATGAAATCGACACATCAGCTCTAAGTCATGTTTGATAGAAATTTGGTTGAAAAATTCGATTGGTGCTGCCAGCTATGGTAATTTGTGTGTCTTTGTTTTTGAAAACTCGCTCGCTTTGCCCTATAACTTCCATTGCAGTAAAGTTATCAAAAGCCGAATCTGGTTGAAAAGCCACGATGGGGTTGCCAGCTATTGTTGGTTTTGTGTTTATTTGCAATATCTTTATTAAGCGATTTTATCGTAAAATTTTCAAATGGTAATGATATTGTAGTGACAATAAACAGCAAATATTGTTTTCGATTATTTGAAAAATTTTGCGGCCGGTAGCCCGTAATTTCTTTATACTCCTATAACTTTGAACGCAGTCATCGGATCGAGATGATATCCACAGGGTAGGTTAATTTCAACGTGAAGCAAATGTGATATATTTTTGGCTTTGATACTGGCAAAAGGTTGCCAGCACGAGTCGGTAGTGCTATTTTTGTACCAATAATGCTTACAGTTAGTATTCATACCGGAAACGTTTGCAATGAAAATTAATAACCAATTTTTTTTTTGCTAATGCGCCAATCTGAAGCAACAATCTACTGCCCACGGATTTGAATCCCACCATATGCTCATGGTCGTATTTGCTCATCATTTGTTGTCTTACGAGACATCATACCAGTCCTTCAGAAAATAAGTAAAAAGGGTGGCATTTGAATAGAATAATGGGATCGTTGCAATCGGCATCTCCTATATATGTGTCTTCCTTTCGTCATAGCTAAGTATTCGCACTACGTGTTACTTATATTCGTTATGTGCTGTCGATTTTATAAAATTTTGAAAGCAGCATAACATAAATTAAGAAAATGCTTAGTTATTGTACCGCTTTACCAGCACGGCAAATGAAAGTCTACCACAACTGCTTCACGTCAAAATCAAGCCACCCTATGAAGCTCGTTTTCATTTGATGACTTCATGGAAAGTTACAGGTATAGAGAGATGTTTGGAATTCCCGTCTAAAAAATTAGCAGAACTTTAAACGTTTGTTATATATATAAACATTGATAATTTATTTTCATTGTAAATGTTCGCGATATTAATACTTAGTGCAAACATTTATTGATACAAAAATGGCAAAACCGTTTTGTCCCGTCTTGCATCAAAACCAAAAATAAACCACCTCTGCCTCATAATTTAGGGTAACCGCTCCCAAAATTTTCAAATTTTCAAAATCCTTATTTTACTTCTTTATTGGCACTATGAAATCATTACCAGTTGAAAATGTTATGATAAAATCGTATATTAAAGATTTGGCAACTCTATCATAGTTTTTTAACGAGATTTCTTCTGAATATTGCCTATAATAAATTGCTTTTAATGTATGAATTTGGCTTCGATTTCAAGACTGCACTGGAAGTTATAGGGCAAAGAACTTTTTATTTGCTGAGTGAATTTTCCAAATTCAAAACTCCAAAATTAGCATAGCTGGCAACTCCAAACTAACTTTTCAACCAAGTTTCTACTAAATGTGTGTTAAAGTAATGTTCAGCTACTGTGTCAATTTCATGAAAATCTGGTAACTAAATCAGAATTTTAGCAGATTTTTTCTTTGCGATTTTTCAGGATGGCACTACCGCCACAAAGCTGCCCACATTTGAAAATCACTTCTATTAGACCCAGTTTCACTCAAAACCATTACATTATGTGAATCTGTTTATCGGGTCGTTAGTTGACGCCGTTGTTGCCCGATATGCAATTTAGAACGTTTTACTTTTATTGTGTAGACAAAGCATAACTTTGCTATTTGAGTTGCTTTTTTTCGAAAAAAAACCATTTTTTTTAAGTGAGACGATGATTAGAAGTTTTTCACTTTTAGTGTCTGCCATAGCCGCAGGGTCGCCAGCACAACTTAAAAATGTCAATATGTTTTGTAAGTTTCAAAATATTTTAACTGCTCTGTCAAAAGTCATCGCAATTTATAAATTTTCACACTTTCACACTCTTATTTTACGCCTCTAGCGCACATACAGGGTTGAAAATTCCCAAAATGTGATCATATTCACATTTAAACACGTTCAAAATTTACTTCACTAACTTAATTTTTTCGGAAGTTTTATGTTGATAGAATTAAAGGTATATTTCATATATCACTAATATGACCGCTGGCGCCAAAAGTTTCAGGATAATTAACATTTGGCGAAACTTGGACCAATTCTGCATATACATGAATGCATATTGAAAGTTTCAGCTCAATCGGATGGCGCGTTCCTGAGAAGTAGTCACTGAATTTTTCTGTTAGTAAATGTATATATATATATATATATATATATATATATATATATATATATATATATATATATATATATATATATATATATATATATATATATATATATGTCTATCTATATATATATATACATAATATATTATACATATAATATATATATATATATATATATATATATATATATATATATATATATATATATATATATATATATATATATATACCCAGCAAACGGGCGTTCAGCACTTTCGCATACAGTTGTAAAAACTTTTCCATGTGTTGATACATTTTCTAATGAGTATTTATCTTTTCTATTTCTCAATGATTATACATGCTGCTGTACAACTGCTTAACTCCTGAACAGGCTGTCTAGTTGTTGTAGTTTTCCGACACGTTGATGAATCTCTTATATATTTACGATTCCCTATTTACAATGAATATAAAGTACTGCTGCACTACTGCCAAACTGGTGACCAGATGGTGCAATTCAAATCATTTTCCAAAAATCCAATCGAGTTGCCCATACGTCAAGCGTCAGTTATACTTCGCAAGTGATACGTGAAATATTTTGAAATTTATAATTAAAACTGGTCTTTTTTGGTCTAATTAAAGATGACATGAATACAAAGTAATGCAAATGTGATGGCATGAATGCAAAGTAATGCGAATATACTATTGGTCACATTATAGCTGGGCAGACATATCAATGTCTTGCTATACTGCTTCTAAGGGTACGGACAAGACGGAGCGACGAGAGCGTCGCGAGCGTCGAGTCAAGTAACGCGCCGAAATCGGTCCAATGCTTTCAAATGGAAGTGGCCATGTCGAAGCAGTGACCAAAGAGTGAAAATTTGATAGTAGCGACGACATCGATTCGAACCGATTTCGTTGCTCGACTGCTCGCAGCGGTAATGCATGTTGTTGTTGCGAAATGTGTTTCGAGGACATACAGTGAGTAGACGAATTGCGTTAATGGGTTTTTCGTGGGTAATTTGAAATTTTGGGTACATTTTTTATGATTGAACGGTGCAGAGTTGCACACAGTCAATTAGATTTCTACCAGTGATTAGGAGAATTTATTGATTTATGTATATCAGCAGTCTATTGATTTCAAATTGGTGTATTATGGTGAGAAAACCTCTTCATCCGACACTGAAGAACTCATTATTTCGACTGCCACTGTAAAATTTCGTTTACAATTTTGCGTCTCGTCACGTCTACATGAACACAATTCAATTAGCTGTTCCATGATTGACTCGACGCTATGCTCAACTCAACGCTCTCGTCGCTCCGTCTTGTCCGTACCCTAAGGCAGTAGTACAGCAGTACATTTTACGTGCTGTTGTTTCACCACTTCAGCAGTAGTATAGCAGTGCTTTTGCACTCCTTGCATTCCTATCGTTTGTCTTTTTCTTATTTGTGGGATGGAAACGATCAACCATGAAACAAAACATAGTACACGTGCGCGGGTAATATGAAGTAAATAGGTGAATTTTGGGGTAAAATGCTATCTCTAGCATTAAAAGCATTCACGGGTTTACTCACGACTTCTGCAGCACTTTAGAAGTAGTGCTGTGATTGCTTGGTATATATATATATATATATATATATATATATATATATATATATATATATATATATATATATATATATATATATATATATATACATATATATATATATATATATATATATATATATATATATATATATATATATATATATATATATATATATATATATATATATGTGTAATTATAGATATGATTTTTTGTCAAAGTGGTTTTTATACTCATGTTCTTTGAACAATCGTAAAAAAAAATCGAAGCCAGTCCAAATTCGCTTCGATAGGGTTTTTTAAAGGTATAGAACTTTAAGTTGGCAGCACTTTTGAATGCTACGTATGATGTGACAGCTGTCGTTCATTTTATGGTTACTTTGGTTTGCCATTTTATCATTAATAGGTTGACGCCTGAGCAACGTCTGCATATTGTGCAAATTTAATTCGAAAAAAAACGGTTCTGTTCGAGAAACTAATGTTTTGTTTTTTGTTTAGCCATTTGGTCCAAACTCCGTAACATCCAGAGAAAGTCACTGTTTGGTGTGCTTTATGGGCCTGTGGAATAATTGGTCCATATGTCTTTAAAAATGCTGCTGGGAATAGAATTTCAGTCAATGGTGACCACTATAGAGCCATGATCAATGACTTTCTCGTTCCAGAATTGACTCGCCCTAAGGCAGGGGACCTCTGTTTTCAACACATTGGCGTGACATGTCTTACAGCTCGTGCAACCATCGACTTATTGAAAGAAGCATTTGACGAGCGCATAATTTCTCGTTTCTGACCTACGAACTGGCCTGCAAGATCTTGTGATTTAAACCCGCTGGAATATTTTTTTGTGGAAATACATCAAATCACAAGTCTACGCCGGCAAACCCGAGATGCTTGACTATTTGGTAAACAACATTCGCTGCGTTATTGGCGGGATACGGCCCCAATTATTATTAGAGTAGTCGAAAATATGACCTCTCATTTGGACTTCCTCCGTGCCAGTTGTGGTACTCACATGCCCGCAATCATATTTAAATAAAAATGGAAAAGAATTATCTTTCCAATCAAACTAATTTCATGACAATCAAAATAATTTATCCGTATTTAATTTCATTTTAAAGTTCTACACCTCTATATAAAGAACCCTATATAAAGATAATTGAGCTCCATCACCAAATCATCCACATTTTTTCAGATGATTGAATAATTTCAAGAAAAATATTAATAAATTTTGGTTAAAATTATTTACGCGTTTTTTATTATCATAAATATCTGTGATTCTGAAAATGAAGAAAAATATAAATAATACGTATATGCTCATCCAGTTTAGATAATTGTATTATACCGGGCTGAAAAAGCTACTGGTGACAGAATGCCTGTTCATTGTCACAAACAAATCTTACTTAGATAGTATAACATGTTCATTCGTTGATACTATGAACCTGTTCACAGTTTAATGAATTTGTGTCTTTGGTCTCTCAGCGTGTGAGTGTTCTAATGTACCGCCTCCAAAAAAATGATTTTTTGCATTATCACAATGTACATTTTTGTTGGCCCAAGGTACGTTTTTCTTTCAGTGTAATATTATTGCTAGCTGCTCTTTTGATACCACTGAAAAAGTCAGCATCATTACACAGTGTTTCTTTGTAAACAATCATTTCTAACAATGGCCTTACTGTTTAGTGCTTATTTATTGTCTCACCTTTAAATGTGAAAATCTTTGAGATACGCACATGCAGCTTGAAGATATTTTCAGCTTATGACTTCGTTAAGCTGATTTTTTTATGACGTACGATTTTTAGCGTTAAGAATGTTAAGAATGGAGTTTCAACTGTTTAAACTCCATTCTTCAGAAGCCAGGAAAACTTAATATGCAATAATAATGTTCAACCAATGCATTTTAAGACAATTTCACTTGACAACGTAAATGAGAACGCATCTACTGCGTAAAATCAAAATTAAGTATGCAATGCAACCATCTAAAACAGTTTCCATGACATGTTTGTTTTCCATTTCAACCGAGTTCACACAGATGCACATTCTGATTTATGTCATCTAGAACGCTCGGGTAAACACTATTTTCAAGTGTCCTGAGCAGCTATTATTTAGGTCCGCCAACAATTCCATACTATTTCATGCTAAACTCAGTTAAAATTTAATCAAAACAATTACAGTTGTGCCAGTCACATCTCTGAACGTATGATAGAGAACGTTTGCCACTGCAACGACATGCACAAAACTTGATTATATCAAGCAAATAACAAGAAAATCGTGAAGCGGAAGCAAAATAGAACTGCACTGCAAGGATTAACATTTACTCGAGCGGAAACACTATCGTGACAAAGATTCTGTCATAGAAGACAAAACTAATATGATAGCGATGATTATAGGGAATAGTGAAACTGAATGGCGATTGTAGTTAAAGTGATCATATCTTTGGAGTTTCAAGAAAATGATTTTCTTAATAAAATATTGTGTAATTTTTTCTCATCTTTGTACCAATATTACCACCTTCAAACCGAAGGGACCTTGATAGTAAATTCTTAGTTGAACATTTATTTCTCAGATACATTCATACCTATTTCGGATAAAAACGCTTCAATCCGATTTAGTTCTTTTGCGTTTCTTTTTCGTTACAAAAGCAATTGCTTCTTTCTTATTAGAAAAAGAGGTCAGAGCACTCACAATGAATACTACTGTGATGAAAAAGTAAGGTGAATTTGTTTATAAAATGTAAATTCTTTATTTATTCTTCCAAATCAATTTCATCCCCTTCAAAGTAATCCCCGTCCGATAAAACGCACTTTTGTCAACGCTTTTTCCAGTCCTCGAAACAGTCGGAACAGTCTTTTTCTGGTATAGCCTTCAAGACCTTCTTCGATTCGGTTTTTATCTCCTCAATCGTGTCAAAACGGCGTCTCCGCATTGGCCTTTTGAGTTTGCTGAACAGTCAGAAGTTGCACAAAGCCAAATCAGGTAAATACAGTGGTTGCGGAACGATATGAATCGAGTTTTTGGCAAAAAAGTCGCGAAGAACCAATGCAGTATGACATGGTGCAGTGAAGAAGGAACCAAGAGTTGTTCGCCCATAATTCCGACCGTTTCAGAAAATTTTAATCAAAGAAAACTGTCAACATGACCTTGATTTTCGATCGACTTTGCCGTGGTCTTTTCGGTCTTGCTTCACCTTTTGCACGATATTCGCTGGATCGGTCGGTGGTTTCAGGGTCCTATGCAAAAATCCAAGTCTCGTCTCCAGTAATGATGCATTTCTAGTGGTCCTGATAGTCAGACACCAAAGTTTCACACACTTCAACGCGACGCTTTTTTTTCCAACAAATTGAGCAATTTTGGCACCATTCGAGGCTGGACGCGTTTGAGACACAAAACATCCTTCAAAATGGTTTGGACTGAGCCAAATGATATTTCAACACTATCAACAAGGTCTCTAATTGTCAACCCACGATTTTCAAGCACCTAATCTTTGATTTTTTGGACGTGGCCCTCGTCGGTATACGTTGGTGGTCGTCCAGAGCGCGGTTCGTCTTCAACGCGTTCTCGGCCCGCTTTGAACTCGTTGTACCACCTATAAACGTTTTTTTGTGCCATATTTTGATCACCAAAGGCCTTCCGCAACATTTTCAACGTGCCCGCACATGAATATTTGTTCCGCAAACCAAATTTGATGCAAGTTCTTTGCTCAACAAAATCACCCATTGTAAAAATCGAAAAACTCACTTTTGGTTGTTTATAAAAACACGTGTAACGTGGAGACGCTTAGCAAATGTTAAAAACAGTCCTGCCAACCTAGGGAAAAAATTTACTTGCCTTCCTAATGCCTAGGAGTATTAAATGACAATTTCACCTTACTTTTTGATCACAGTAGTATGTATTCAGCTTCATCACCAATATTCACTGATCAAGAGGAGAGTTTATCCTCAAATCATCGATACTTATTAGGAAATCTGAATTAATCTTATGTCTGTCCGAAAAAAACCAAAGACTTTAGTTTGATTCTTTGCTAAAGTTAGACAAAGGATTTCAAGCGAGACTGTGTTTTTTAAATGGAAAAATTCGGAAGCAGTTTTAATCATTAGATACTTAAGCTATTGTGTATTTGTCACACGACTTTATTTTTTGGTAAACGGCGCTAAGAAATGTAATCTAACCATACTATATCAAACAACTTCTGGCTAAATCAAGTAAATGTACAAACGATAAATTGCGACTAATCTCTTATTGTTACAAAAACCCATTTGCCCAACATTTCTCCTCTCTCGCATGAATAAATCTATTTCCGCAACTCTGTTTGTCCAGACAAAATGAATGTCATCACTTGGATATGTTTACCATGTACGTTGCAAATATGACCGCTATACGGTGATGTATGCACTCTGAACGGAACTACAGCTTTGTTGTTGATAACATTTCCATTCTGCTGGGGATGTGTGATTAAAGTCCTGGAAATTTGGCCGAAGTGATAATGATGTACTTAATCTCCAAACTGACTTCGTGAACGAAATAGTAAATCAGGTCCACAACATTTAGTGATTCTATTAAGTCTAAGCTGAATGGACTCGATGCAGGTCTGCTTTAGTGCACATTGGTGATGTGCAGATAGAGTAAATTAAGCTGTGACATTTTGTAAACTTCAATATTTCACTGTATGAAATTAAGTGTTATTAGACAAGAACGGCTCTCTTTGTGAATCACGTGTTTAGCATACGACAATTAGATATGAATTTATAATATTTCGACCAATGAATTCAGCTTCAATTTTTGGTAATACATACACTCAGAAAAATTTCAGCATTTAACACTCTTTTAGAATCACTTTAAATCAAAAGTTGAAATCACTTTGAAATAAAAAGCGAATCTTATTTGAATTCCACTTTATTATAAAAATTTTATTTTCAAATCAAAATTTTTCCTCATTGAATTAAAAAGAAACGTATATGGCGCCAAATCATATTTGAACATTTTTGATTCAAAAATTTTCAAATATGATTTGGCTCCATATACATTTCTTTTTAATTCAATGATGAAAAATTTTGATTTGAAAATAAAATTTTTATAATAAAGTGGAATTCAAATAAGGTTCGCTTTTTATTTCAAAGTGATTTCAACTTTTGATTTAAATTTGATTCTGTTAAATGACATTTTTCTGAGTGTAGCTTTGCTCCCCTCAATTTTCATTCTGCTGCATTCGCAAACTCAAAGGAGCAGCCGAATAGACCTCTCGTGCAGTTGGGAAAAAAACATATCGTTTGTATAGTAAATTAAACCATGCGACTTCAGATCTTCCATTCGGGGACATTGACACACAAATTATGATATCTCTAGTGACTCACATTGACTTAGAACTTTCATTCTTTAAATCATCTTGCCGCAAGTTTTATATTCAACCACTCTTCATACCAACTAGCATACTGACCGCACTTATTCAAGGCGATGTGTAAACGATTTCACTGATTGAACGAAAAGGATGCTTTATTACGGTCCTATACCTTTTGCGGAACTTCCATTCCCAGCATGGTGCTTCGGATCCAATACATCCAAGGAAGCTGGCTCGATAAAAGCCAATAAGTAGTAGCTTTCTATTCGAGCCATTTGTAAAATTGGGATTCGTTTCGGCAGGAAACGGTACAGTATGTGATTGAGTATAGGAAGGAATTGGAATAGATTGCTTGTAAATTACAGAAGAATTATAGCGGTATTTTGCGAGAAGTGATGTTTTTGCCAGAGATCGGATTAACATGTATGTAGCTTGACCACTAAGCCATTTGTAGGACGAGTATGTATGAGGACGATGAGGAAGACAAAAATTTTATGCTTAGGTAAGTATTTTGTGTCGGTCTAACTGCTTAGTTTGTGTGATAGAATCGATTGTGGATTACAAACAAAATAAATCTTGCAAAGATTTTTATGTGATTGGAACAGAAAATGACATATTGTCTGTTGATCCTTTTTAATCTCTCAATTACAATAATATACCTGAAAATTTTCTTAAGGACGGGGCATACTTATTCATTTTAAGATATTTTCTTGAAAGGAATCAAAATGTAAGGTAACTTAGTAAATACGTTGATCCTTTAAACCTTCAACTTCATTCTAAATAGTTGTGTGCGGAAGCTCGTGTTTAGTTCTGTGAAAAAGAAATGAGGTTAACTGAATACAAAAGAACTTGTGAATCCCAAATTTGAAAACGCTTATGATTGATAAGGAGTAGTTTTAATGCACAAAAAAAATGACTAAAGACTACGCAGTTTATTTATTTATTTATTTACCAAACAAGGCATCATACACAACAGCAAAACATTAACAATTCAATATAACAACAAAATACATATTTTTCCAACACATTAGAAAACAAAATACATCACAACTTTATTTTAGTTACTTTACTTGTATATATTTGTTTTGATTTATGCTAGTTTGATGGGAAATTAAGTGGGATTAGGATGTTGATAGGGTCTTGAATAAGTTTGTTTTAAAAGTGTATTTAGAGATCCCCGAAGCGTAGTTGCTGCTTATAGAGTTGAATATTCTACAGCACCTATTTATGGGCTCGTTATAGGCATAGGTAGTGTGGTGATTGAACTCCTTGAGCGGATTTGCATACCTAGTGCGTCTTGGTTGGTCATTGAAAATAGTTTTGCTGGAGATAACTATAACCTTGACTGCACCACTTATAATATCAAAGGTTAGGCATGCACTTAACAGTATGCTTCTAGAAGAGAGAGGCATTAAATTAAGAAGGCTCAGTCTGGTTTTGTAAGAAGGAAGATGATGAAAGTCTTTTGGATCACAGAGGTCCCTCAAAGCGAAAAGTAAAAACTGTTTCTGAACAGATTCTACTCTATCACTATGTAGCTCAAAAGCTGGGTTCCATATTATGCAGGCATACTCCAATAGAGGATGCACCAGAGTGATATATAATGTTTTGGTAACCCATATATTCTTGAACTCTTCAGCACGTCTCTTAATGAATCTGAGCTGTTTATTAGCCCTGGCAAGGATTTTGTCATAGTGGAGGTTGAAGCGCATCTAGTTATCCAATACTACTCTGAGATCTATAATATGATCAGCCCTATTCAATATGGTTTTGTTAAGGCAATAAGAATACTTTTTGATCGTATTCTGACGGGAAAAGCTTATTACAAGGCACTTGTTAATGTTAAGATTTAAATTATTCTCATTGCATCACTGTTCGAGAGATTGAAGCTTGGATTGTAGAAAAGTTGCCTCAGATTGCTTGTTTACGCTATGGTAGATTTTTAAGTCGTCTGCATAAAAGAGATGGGGTATACCAAGCAATGTCTCAGAAAGATCGGAGATGAAGATGTTAAAAAGTAAAGGACCTAGATGACTGCCTTGCGGTACTCCAGAAGATGCGAAAACTCTTTTAGATAAGTGGTACTCAAATTTAACAAGCTGAGTTCGATCGCGAAGATAAGACTGGAGCGAATTAAGACGAGACCCTGATATACCAAAGTTGCGAAGCTTGTATACTAGAGTTTGATGGTCAACCCGGTCGAAAGCCTTACTAAAGTCCATATAGACTGCGTCAATTTGACTTCCTTTTTCCATTTCACAGAGCACATCAGAAACTAGGATCATGAGATTGGTAGAAGTCGATCTACCCTTACGAAATCCATGTCGTTGCTCATTTAGAAGAGGTTCAATCATAGGAGTAAGTTTTTCACAAACTAACTTCTCAAAAAGCTTGGGGATAACAGATAGAACATCAATCCCCCGATTATTATCGACTGATCGTTTGTCACCACTTTTGGAAATAGGCGTAAGGTATGAAGATTTCCAGAAAGATGGAAAAACACCTAGGGAGAGGGATTTTTCTCTTTTGATAAACTAAGACATATTTTCAAAGGAACAATCTCACCAAATATCTATAATATAGTTTTTCTGCAAAAATCACTTGAAAAGGCAAAGACAAAGTGTGAATTAGTCTTTGGATGCTATTTTGAATACGAAGTTTTGTCATGGTAATATGCAAAAAAACAGCCGAGTAACGCGCTGTTATAAAGTTCTTCACCAAACAAGGGAAGTCAGCTCTAACCAAAATGGATTTGATGGCATCTGTTTCCAAAGACTCTTGTTCAGGTAAAACTAAGATTTACAAGTGGCATTATCTTCTGAAACGAAAAACGCACTCACTTGAAGGCGACCACGACCAGGACGCCCAATCGAAGTGGCCACTCCCAAAATTGTTCAAAACGTCGAGGAAGATGCATTGAAAGAGCCTAGACTAAGGAAGAACTATCTGGCAGAAATGGCCGGAGTATCAGATACAACCATGTTAAATATTTTTTACGATTTGCTCGGCATGACTAATGTCAGTGCATGGTGGATTTCAAAAGTGCTTACGCCGCCTCGGAAACAATAGAGCGTGGAGTCCTGTTGCGCGTTTTTCGACCTCTGTAGTGAAGACGAATATAGAGTATTGAAGTTTCACTTAAAGAAGTTTCCGAACGAAGAAGAAAGAAAGAACGGAGTTTTGGCTTACTTTCGTGACAAAGACATAATATTTTTTACTGCATATAATAATACCAAAGCTCAGGGGGTTGCCCTTTGAAGCGAATGCTTAGCTATTGCGGTAGGGAGACACATATGGGAGAAGCCGATTATAATTTATTCCACTATTCTTTAAGTGCCATACTTTATTCTTGTGAAGTGCCGATGTTATGCTCAGTCACCGCTAAAGCTATAGTAGGCCACTTGATTGATTGGTGGAGCGCTGCCCAGCCACCGGCTAGAAAGACTACACAAGACGAACAAATTAGAGATGAAGCGTAAATACTGGAACAGGTATATGGAACAGGTATTTTTTTGGAACAGCCAGTACCTAGTACACTCAGAGAAAAAAACTTTTAACTTAAATAAATTCGTATGTAAATACAAGAAAAAAGCTTTATAGATTTTAGTCAAAATAGTAAACGTTTCATTTCTACCTAGGCACAATTTTTATTTTGACATGGAAAGGTAATGTAAAAATAACATACCTCATTGTCATTTTTAAAAGATGTTTATTCAAACCAACAGACCCTATACCTTCAAATTAAAAGACGTTTATTTTGAAAGTAATGAATTCAAAATGTAAAGCTAACAAACACTTTTTGGTTTTAACAGAGCAGATACTTTTATCGCAAAACCCCACAAACTTCAAAATGAAGAATGTTCGTATTCCATCTAAATAGATTGCGCTGTATATCTAACAGGAGTCCTTTTGATTTGACTACTGCTAATATGTATGAATAAATTTAAAATTATTCCTTACAAAAATATGTTATTTCGTTTGATGCTATAGCGAATGATTTTCATTGAAAAACAAAATTTCATTTTCATAACACATTTATTTATATTTTAATATACACATTTATTTATATTTTAATATTCATAACACATTTATTTATATTTTAATAAAAGCAACGTATCAGTTAATTCTACAAAAAGTTGAAGGAAACTAAAAACTTCATCCTTTTCATCAATTAGATCGCCAATCATCAAAAGAATATAATGAACGAATGTTTTCATTTCAGATGAGTTTATTTTGTACGTGCCTTTCACAATATGAACTTTTTCAATTGGAGGACTAATATTGCCTATGTCGTGTCGTCCATAGTTAAACATTTGCTTTCTATAGTTCAACGTTTCCAACGTAAAATATTTTTTATCATATATAAAATAGTAGAGAATTTTCGATAAATTATACTTCGCAACGCCATTAAAGATGTCATGCATATGTAATATGCATGACATATATGTAATGTTATCTGTTACATGATAAGAAATTATTTCATTGAAAATACAGGTTTCTCTTATTCCTGTCAACCTAAAATCGTTCGCTCTAACGTCTTGCTCATAATTGAATTTATTTCTTAGGAACTCACTGTGTTCCTTACTATCTAATTGTGTTTCATTTATACTTCGTTTACATATACGACAAAACTTTGATGACTTGAAAGAAGTCGTGTATCCTAATATGCTATTTAGAGCAAGATTGTCTCCAAGAATTTGCCCTAAAATGAAGTGCACTCGAATTTTTTCTTTACTTGTTATTATGTCAACACCTTCGTTTTCCAAAACATTTAGTTCTTTAATTAGTGATTTGAAGCATGCAATCTTTCCATATTCTGTTAAATCTCTAGTTTTAATGAAAGCGGAAACAAGAATGTTACTTCGTTTTGAAAATTGAAAAGTAGGAATTACCGCAAATGAGTAGTATACACCACAAATTGAATGCTGACTGCTATGAGAGCCAAGCGGATCATATATCTCGAAATCGTCGAAGTAAAGGAAGAATGGGATGATTACCTTTCCAGAAAATAATAGTTTTTTTCGCTGCCACATCGAGCCATTAATGAAGTTGCAAATATCAGTACAATTTTCTAAACTCCTCATATTTTGCAAGGTTTTTTGCAAGATGTCATTGCATTCAAAATATTTCTTTACTTGAAAGACCATTCCGGTCAGACAACCATCAACTTTATTGGAATCTATCACTGGAACGTTATTCATGATAACGTCCAAAATTTCATGGCTAATAGTAAATGTTATAAAGCTAATAGTAAATGTTATAAAAAAGTAAATGTTATAGTAAATGTAGCATATAAAACAATAAACCATTATGAATTTGAATTCTTTAAACGAGATAGCAACGATTCCACTTTCGGAGAAATTATATTGCTAGGTAATTCAAAAAAAAATTTCTCGAGTAATGTCCAAACTAATTTGCTAATAGCGGAATATTCAATGTTCAAAACATGAACAAGTTTTATCACTACATCTAAAGTTTTTACAAATGTTGGCACTTTGTACTTAACTGTATCACAAAAAACATAAAAATGATCTAAATGATCAATGTCACTTCCTACTATTATTATTTTCGGTTGGAGCTTCAATTTTTTTTCTGCATATCTGTTCCTTATCTGTTCAATTTTAGGTCCCACGTCGTTTATGGTCACAACATGAGAAACGAAATCCTCTTGAGAGTCACTAATCGTTGGCTTATATGTCCTATTAACTCGATTAGGCTGAATGACAAAATGTAGTAAAAGTGTGACAATATAATGCTTTGAATCTGCAGAGTGTAAAATTATTTAATATGCAAATAAATTTATTCAATAAAAAATTATTCACCTGTAGATGTAGTACTTTTATAATGGGTAAGTAGCTCTCGACCTCGCTTGTCTTTAAGATCCACTTCTAATAGACGAATGACTGAAACACAAAATTCATTAAAATTTTCTAAGAGCAGATTTCCTTTTTGCCGATGCAAATGCGAAAAGTCGATGTCAACCTAAAATAAAATTCATTAGATCAACTGAAATATTTGATGCTTGATTGTATACCAAGTCGTATCCAAAGCTATCGTTGTATCTTGGCCAAACGGCAAATAATTCGTTTAACGTTTTATTTGAATTTCGTATTAGCTGAAGTCTGTAGTCGGCTGTCAAGTTCCAATAACTGCAAATTTTTTTCGAAAAGTGCAGGATCATTGTTGTTTTTCAGCCATGTAATTATATTCCCAAAGTTTTCTAAATTACATAATGTTCATAAATATAACATCATAGAAGTCTCGCTATTTAGTTGCAGATGTGACCGAAAGGAGTAACATACTGATAAAATATTATTCGAAACTAAACATGCAATTATTGATTATAATTCTTTGGGAGTAGTTGAAATGGTAAACCAAACAAGTGCCTGTATCATCAAAATTAATGCACTCAGTGTTCTTACTGGCAAACCTACTGTTATAGTAAATAAGCAGCGTTAATTGTTTAGTTTAAGTTTGGTATGTTTAGTTTGTCACCTTTCCGAACAGTAGGGAACTCTCAATCTTACCAGTGTTTTCCGTCGTTACTTGTGCCTCCCGCTGTTCTGGGATATTTTCTTTGTTCAAAAGCTTGTTCCTGAATTTTATGTTGCAGTAGCGATCGTAGAGCTTTCCAGATGGATTGCGGCCTTTACGCGGTGAAACATAGTATGTTTTCTAAAAAAACAGGCAAATAGTTTTAATTGACTATGGAATATAATTAATTTAATTTACCGATTGTTCTCCAGGAAACACTTTTTCTATTGCGTTGGCATAGTATAAAAAATCACTTCTTGTTATTGTCTTTTTTTGCATTAAAAGGAAGTCAGCGATACAATGCACGACATTCGTTTGAATCTGCCTGCTCAAATTTTTATTTTTTTCAAAATATGCTAACGCGATTTGTCCTTTGAGATTATTTTCAAGGATTTTTTTTACATCTCCTGGAGAATGGGAAAGATAAGGGCATAAACTACCAATTTCTTGAGATGAATGTGCCGTAGATGATGACGCACTTTCCACCCAATTGGACACTGCACTTCCAACTGAAAGAGTTGTTACAGAAGCTACGTCGTAAACTGGTTTTCCCTGAATTGAAGAAATATTGCAAATGAGATAAGTTAAAACTAAAAAACCGAAATGACTCAGGAAAACTGTTTACAAAAGTATATATTAGCAGCGATTTTAGATCTCCATCAATTGGAAACGGGACAAAATTGTTGTTGTTTTCGATACTGCTATCATACCCAACTGTCGATGAAGGCGCAAAAATCTCGACTATTATAATCTGTAGGAGCTTCCATGATAAATTAAATTCACTTTACGGGAGTAAGTTAAGCCCAAAATCGTGATATTGTAAATAAGTTAAAGTCGAGTGATAGCAATGACAACCAAAAACAGAGTTCGCACAAATTATGATTTTGTCAAATTTTCATTTTTACAAATTACACAAGAATCATATGAATAGATTTGAGAGAACTTACAATTTCACTTCGCCACGCTTTAAGTTTGGATCTGAATAATATTTTGCGGCCAAACCACTATACATCAGGAAACAAGCTTTCCACATCACCAATTTCCATCGCTTCAAGCACCTTCAAATCAACTTTGCACTCCCTCAAATACGTAATTGTTTCGGTATCTAGTCCCCACGACACAAATAGATCCTCACTTTCACTTTCAAATATGAATTCATATTCGGTTGAATTCAATATTTGACTTGTATTTAAGTTTATATTTAATTCACTGTCCATTTTATTTATGCACAAAAACCTTAAACGCGAATCAATCAGATAATAGATTTCACGACATGAAATGAAATTCACATTGCAGTTTTAAACACTTACGAGTACTACAGTTTTAAACACTCACTACGCAGCTCACATTGATTACAATGAAATAACTACGTATGTTTTATTCTGGTATTGTAGCCTAAAAATAAACGTATGTAGACTTAAAATTAAGCGTATGTAGAATTGAAATTTTTCTCTGTAGAAATTACATGCGACGTCATAAAGATATGTAAAGACAAAATACCCTGATTTTGGATTAACAAGTAGAGCTCTTGAAAATGACAAGCATAAGAGGATCGCATGTGGCTTTAACGTTTTTCAGCTGTAGAAGCTACATATGATGTTGGAATAGGAATTGAATACTTTTTTAATTTTAAATTGAAAGCAGGCTATAATCAATACAATTGGACTTATTTTTGAAAATACATACAATTTATGTAAGTTTTACAGTTTCATCTGTAAAAACTACCGTATTTTTGTACTTTTGAAATAAAATGATAAAACCTTTGAAACAAACAAGTATCTTTCTCTCAGTGTACGAAATTCAAAAATACTAGGTACTAGTATTTTTGAGAACTATACATGAAATCAAGAATTTACCCAATAAATTCCGTCCATTTGATTCATTGCAATCAAACAGTGCCGTAATAGTATCCTAATATTAATATACACTCGTATTTCATACTTGCAAGTGCTTTCATATTCACGACTATTTCGTACTTTCAGTTTTTCCGGCGGATTTCATTTTGCCGTATCTTAGGAACTAGGTCACTTTTCCCAGATTTGTATGGAATTCATGCTAGACCAAAATAAAATTTTTGGAAAAAATGGTCGTTTTTGCCCAATTTCCCCCATCAAACATTTTTTCGTCCTTAAAATATCACTAATATACTCCCCGACCACTTCCAATCATCGAAAGCGTTGTAAAGGCAGTTTTTGCCAAACTTTGGCCAAAAAACCCCTTACTCCCCTACAAAACCGAAATTTTTGTATTACAGCAAGAGGTCTCGGTCCGTTATGTCCCAAACCACTCTAACCCAAAATTGGCCGATTTTTTCCGATTTCACCTATTTTTGCCTTAAAAACTTTTTGAATAATTGAATAAAATACGCGCAAGTCCGAAAATACTCGTAAGTACGAAAATACTCGATACGAAAATACGCAATACGAAAATACTTGCAAGTATTTTCGTATCGAGTTTACAGTTTAAAAGTATGGTAAATGAAGAATTGTCGGTATACCCTTATGTTAAGGGTTGACATTCTTCGCGAGTTTTTACATTTCAACCACTTAGTTTCCAAGATATTTTTGAATTTAATGGATGAAAAATATCTACTATCAATTTTTCCCAAGCTCAGACGACGTTTTTCTAATGCTTCTTTTTTATAAACAGAATTTACATGAAAGCAAATAGTTTTATGTATATTGAAGGTGATCCTAAAAAACATCTCTCTTATTTGTTGATATACATCATACATGTGCTTATCATTTTTTGAATGACTATTTTTTATACTGCCTGCAAGTGTAACGACAATCAAATAGAAATTAGTAATTATGACTAGCATCAGCATTCAAAACAGCATTATTATACATATATAAAATGGTGGACAATTATTCGGCTTCACTCCATCGATTTTTCACCCCTCACCACTGGTATGCAAGTATAAATGTAAGTGAGGGGTAAAGTGAGCCTTAAAACTAAACTCTCAAACACGCTAAGTTGTAGGTAAAAATTGCAAAAAAGACATTTTGCAGCTATGAATAATTACAAATTCAGTTGCTGTTCGAAAATTGGCAAGAGTTTCAAGTGTGGATTTGAGTTTTAATGTAGAATTTTAACACTTTGAAGACGTGGAAGTATGTTTTTTGAGAGTTGAAAAATTTTGTTGACGCCTTAAATCAAAATGCCACGTGGAAAAAAATTAGGTGATGCTGAAAAACAGAGAATTATTGATTTAAAGAACTGTGAAAAACCTCAGAGAGAAATTGCGAGTGCTATGAAAAGATCGCAGAGTGTTGAAAAAATTTTTTTTAAGCTTGGAATCAAAAATTATGGGAAACAGAAGTCATCTAGACGTCCTCCAAAATATTCGCCTAGTGTGTAACGCACAGTGTTAAGAGAACTATTGAACACAGGAGCTTCATCATCGCAAATCGTTAGACGGTTGAACTTGCAATGTGATTCTAGCTTAGTTAGCAAATGGGCTACACCCATAGGCGCGCCGTAGGGGGGGCCAGGGGGGGCCGGGACCCCCCCAGACCCTAGGTTGGCCCCTCCCAGAAAAATAAATATTTCCAAGAGCAGACACTTAAGTTTTCGCCTCTTTGGTTTTTGTGGTTACAGCAAGAGCTGTGTAGTGCAGTAGTTTAAGCCTATACAAAAGCATACACACTACTAATAACATAGAGAATGTGCTATTTGCGGTATTAATTACGATGTTATGGGACTTATCTCGAGAAATGGACGGTCATACTTAATTTCGACAAGTTATATATTAAGTTTGAAAGCGTTAAGTTTAAAAGCGCCTCGCCAATCATCATTTTTTTACTAAGATTATCTGTTCATTCCTACTAGGCAATATACAGGTATTTAAATAATAACACTTTTATAAACTGGCGTTTTATGCAATTATGTTTTTCACAAAACATAGTCTGAGTATTAAAATGGTAGGCAATAAGGTAATTAACGTAGAATACAATTTTCGAAGTCATTTGGAGAACAAAAATGGCATTCCTGCCATTTTTATGCTACCTATTCAAGAAAATGTTGTTTATTGCGAGCAATTTTCGCTGGGTTTACTCTTTCTTGATGGGATCATATACAATTAGCACGCTCATACCTAACATTAAGCAAAACATACACAGTCTTATTCCATATTTGAGAGCATGTTTCTTTGATTTTTGCGTATGATAAAGTATACTTATTAGGTTTGAGTCAAAAAGTCCATACTGAACAGCTCGAGAAGTCCAATATTGCTGCTGTAAACCTTTTGACACCAGCACAAAAAAGACTACACCAAATTTGTATCCCGTTAAAATAACTTACTCTATAACTTTGGTTTTGATCCATTGAAAGCGTTGGTAGTTATAAGAAAAAAAGGGTGTTTGGAGTTACTTTCTGCGAATGTGTTAACATTTTTGAAATAGAAATATTTTCGGCTCATTTTCACTATTAAATCATTATTATTTGAAAATTTAAAAGTACCGATTTCCAGGACAAAAATGAATCAAGTCGTTGATGCTGGCAGCGCGGACCTAACATTACGACCAAAATTCTGACTTACTTGGTTTACAATCAGGTTAAATGTGTGTGAATTTCATTATAATTTGATAACTGCATCGGAAGTTAAAATGCATAGCAGTTCAATTTCACCGAGCGTTTTTTCATGGTGAAACAACATTCACATAGCTCCTATCATATTCATTAAACTTTTGTCAGACCTGTATCTACTCATGACCAATATATCCTGTGGATTTTATCCGGTCGCGAGACGCCGTACACGCAAGTACCAAGTGGTTGGGAATTTCACAAGTTTAAATTTAACTGTATATCATTCGCATTTTATTCTAAAAGCCGAAAAAAAATACCAGGGAGTCAATGGTGTGAAAGACTTGTGTTTACGTACTTATGGTGACTACAATGTTGCCCAGACATTGTTTAAAAACGACAGAAACTTATTTTTTATGCCCATTGATGAGTCTTGTAAATTTCGTGATGATCTGATGACTCGGTGTGAAATCATCACAACGCGAAAGCCTAAAATACACCAAAATTTCAGCTTGACCAAACTTCGCGATTCGGGTAAATTCTCCGGAAAGTAAAATTCACGCACAATGTGTTGAAGGACATACTGCATACAATAATAAAAACTCAACAATAATAAAACTCTAATAGTGCTTGGAAGACAGTAAGTGATATGGTGCTTGAACAGTCTTGGAATATTGTCAAGATGAATCGAAATTATTTGGAAAAGGTTATCGACTTTACGACGTGTCTCAGTCGCCAAGGACGTGCTTTCAGAGGACATAATGAAAGTGGTGCCAGTGATAACTGTGAATTTTTTTTGGAATTTCGAAAAATATTTTAAAAACAAGATTGCGAACTACTGTAGAGGCAAAACACAAAATGAATTAATAAAAACAATTGAAATAAAAGAATGCGGACTGATATCCGTTATGGCAGACGAAGCAAGGGTCTACAAAAAGGGGCAACTCTTCGTGGTTGTTAGATTTGCTAAAGAGTTAGCAGTCGAAGAAAGGTTCTTAAGCTTTGTAGACGGTTCAGGAGCTAGAAATGCCTCGTATTTAGCAGATATAATTTTGAGCCTATGATGGTGGTAGTGTCATGTCAGGACAAAAAGGTGGTGTACAAATCTAAATTGAGATGAAACACCCTGCAGCCACATTTGTACACTGTCTAGCTCATAAAATTATCCTTATTGTGATGAACACACTTTTCACAATCGAAACGTGTCCATCCTTTTTCAATGCCGTCGAATCCCTTTACCTACACATTTTGAAGCCATCACAACACCAATTGTTGAAGGAGCTTGAAGAGGCAGTTGGTCTAAATACAAGGCGTGAAATGAGAAGTTTAAGCTCGACTAATTAGTCAATGAGATTTCACAATTGGAAATATGTGATCGATAGCTAGTGGACTATAAAAAAGGCTTTAGAAATAGAAATGAATGAAGTTTTCTTACAACGACTCAGTTTATGCATTGGGGATCTTTCATTCAATCAGTTATCCTAAGTTTGCAGTAAATCTTTTTATCTTTCACTATGTTCTTTCTATAGCGAACATATTAAGCACATATTTCCAAACTAAAAATGCAACTCCTACGGATGGGATAGATCTTTTGAATAGAACGATCAAAACACTCCTAAGTGAGCGAGATAACTTTTATGTAGTTTGGGAAAAATGAAATCATTCGCAAAGAAACACTGCCTGGATCTCAGGTTTCCCAGAGGATCACGAAAACGGAAAACAGCAAAAAGCACTAGTTTGTAAGGTTATAATATTTCATTTAGCCCCGAACACGCAGTTAGGGCTACAAATATGTCTCTGCAAAGCAAATGGCTCGAAAAGAGTAAGTTACATCACTCTTCACCCTGGCAAATTATTTATGCTTTTTTCTAAGTTTTCTAGGTAACAAAAATTTGAAGCAATACTCCAATTTTTTCAAAGATATTATGAAAGTAAGCTATCCCCTTCTTCAAGCATAAATTGAAATATATCTAGCTTCTAAACGAAAAAATAGTCTTATATTTCTAATTATTTCCATTTTATTTCCGTATAATTCATACAGACGTTCATTTCTTAGCGGTAATATATAATTCATGTGTAGTTCATATCTACCATTCACATTATATGCATGTGGTAGTAGCTCATACGTATTCACAGACACGAAGTTTATTTAACAATGCATTATGCATTAAAAAATAACAAAGAATAAATTAACAAACATATAATGTATTAGTGAATTATATATAGTAAGTTGTATGAACAGTACGTGTACCATACGGAAGACAAAATCATCGCATGTTTTGAGCCTTTCGGTCCCTGGCCCCTGCCAGTCTTTAGGTCACGGCACGCCTATGGCTACACCCTCCGAAAATTTAAGTATCAAAAATGTTTGCAAAAACCCAAATTGACAAAACGTCACATCGATGCTAGACTCAAATTCGCCGAATATTTTATACAAAAAGGAATCATTTGGAATCATGTAATCTTTAGCGACGGGAAGAAGTCCAATATCGATGGACCAGATGGATTTAATTACTACTGGCACGATTTATGCAAGGAAAGAAGTATCATGGCAAGCCGAGCGCAGGAAGGTGGATTTGTGTTGATTTGGGCAGCTTTCCAAAAAAAAAATGCTAGTAGCGAAATAGCCTTCGTCAATGGTAGAATGAATGCTGTCGGTTATCAGGAGTTACTAGAAGAACATCTACTGCCTGTTGTGACCCTAGCGGAAAATGAAAACATTATTTTCCAGCAAGATAATGCACCCATCCATACGACTGCCTCCAAAAATAAATGGTTTCAGGATTATGGAGTCCAATTATTACCATGGCCCGCGTTAAGTCGCGATCTGCATAGAAAATTTGTAGGGAATTTTAGCGAGGAAAGTTTACGACCAGAAGAAACCATCCATTGGAAATATTGCAGAACTAAAGGAAAGAATAATAGTAGCCTGGAACGAGATATCAGATATAATATTAAAAAGTCTTGTTACTACCATTCCGAATCGATTATTAGATTTAATAAAAGTTAAGGGCAAATTGACTAAGTATTAAATAAAAAAATCGTAACACACATTATACTGAGTTTATAATTTTTCACAGATTTTACAGCGAGGTTTTATGATTTTTTTCTTTTATTTTGCTATAGAAAGAAATATAATCACCCTTTCATTCCTACAAAATTTTCTTAAAGGCATATTATGCGAGATAATAAAAAGTTATTTGAAATAATTTCCTGTTTTTATGGAAGACCTAAAAATATAGTTGGGTCGTTAATTATTCACAGCACTGTATATATACATTTATATAAATATATATATATATATATATATATATATATATATATATATATATATATATATATATATATATATATATATATATATATATATATATATATATTATCCATATGTAGCAATCGCACTTTGCTTAACGAATTTTTCGAAAAAAATCACTATAAATTAATATAAAATTCGCCAAGAAAAATAATTTTAATTATGACTAGGTATTTATTTAGCCAGATATTACTTTAGCACCGCTATCTAAAATGGTCAGATGGATATTTTTCGCTCATTGATTAATATTATACATCAAGCTTCTAAAGTGACTGCTCTAATTTGAGGCTACAGTTATTGCTATTGTTGAATGAGCTTCGAGTAGCAGGGACAACTTGAAAATATTTTGGAAATATTTGTGCTAATGTTTTCGAAATCTTGGCGCAAATGAGAGTTATGGCCTTACGATCTCAACTAAAAAATGTTTCAGGCTGCATATTGTAAATGGGCTCTAATGACTGATTTATGGTTTTGACGAAATTGAAACCGTCTGATCTTCTTGTCGAATACTTTTACTTTGTCCGCAGAAATTCTGAAAAAGAATAATATTGAAGCTCAACGAAATTTTAATTTTACATAAGAACATTTCACGCATAAAAATCTATATGCTCCGAGAGTATAAAAAATTCTCTGAGCATAAAGAAAACACACCTGCTCCTATATTATCATGCTCTAAATTAAATAGTTACAATCCCAAACAAATGCTCACAAAATAGACACCATATCTCCTTCGCCACGCTTTCCTGCTTTCACGCGTCAAACATATAATACTACTTCAATCCTTTTACCGCACCTGGTGTCTTCCAAATCTTGTTACAAATCCAATCTTTCCACGCACATCGTCGTCTATATCTGTATCTTGAGTCGGATACGGACAAATCTAGGAGTTTCATTGAATGGCTGAATTAATAGAAGTCACATGTAAAGATCTTCATGCTTCGCTTGAATAGCTAGCTATCAGCTTTATCCGGGCTCTGGTTGAATAGATGCCAGTTTCACCCTTCCGCAGCCATCCCATTCGATGTCTTTTAAAGAGTGAAATCACGAATACAAGACGAATGGTACCTTAAATTGTACAAAAGGAAAATTGAATCTCCGACAGTACAACATGTGTGCGAATGTTGAGTGATCCCTTGGGTCTATGTAATTTAAATTTCTCATGTTAGACAACTTTAATAATGGAAGGGCCTCGTTTTTATTAAGCAGTTTGGGATAGTGTCAGATAGGATGTTTCGCATACACTGGCTGAAGATTAGATTTGGATTTATATGGAAATTTCAGGTATCACGCCTGGAATCGTTCAAGTTAATGTTCAGATAAGAGATGCTAGTTTGCATGAACAATAGAAAACTTCCATAAAGTAAATTAAGTTGGATTTATGGGGCGAAAATAAGTGTCAAGGGATATTTAAAAGTTCAACATAGTATTACATTGGTTTTAAAAACATATTTCGACAACATTTTATACAGTAAATAACGATGTCCGAAATACTTGATTCAAGATGAGTAGAGAGATACAAAAGCGTTAAGTTGATCATAGCAAACATTTCTTTTTCATGTATAGACTTTTTGATACAATTCTGCAAATATGTTTCATATTTTGTTTTTTTGACTTACAATATCAAAACGGTAGTCAACGTTGGAAATCAGTCGCAATAGGTTTTCTGTGCTGGTAATTTGCATCCGATTTTCGGAAAATCAATTAGTTTTGGCTGACAAGTTAATTTACTGACCGCCGAGGTGCTTTGCGTATAGGTTGACCTACATACAAATGGAAATAATTATTTGATGACTGGAAGCAAATAACGCTGCTTACTTGAATTAATTACTGTCAAATGCTGGCAAATAATACGAGGAAGTATGTATTACGAATGAATTTGGATACTTTTGTCTAATTGAAGACAAAACGAGACAAAGCGAAAATTCAACCAAGTGAATTTGCGAAAAGCAATTAGACAGGTTAATAGACATTTAATAGTACGATCGCCCTGCGCTTTCAAATCGGGTGGATTTAGATTTAGTGACAACGAAATCAGTAAGGATTGAAATGAGCCAAATCTTCAATTAAATCAAAAATCACCTATATAATGCTGGCATCAGATTCTTGGCGAGAGACCTTTAACGTAGCCGAGGACGTGAATATGGATGGTTTCCTCGTCAACGTTCGCCTGTTTTGCTACATTTACACTTTTTGCAAGACCTGATCACAAAATTGTTGATGATTTGCTCGCCTAGTTCCGATGACATTTACAAACCTATTTCGTTTGCATACGAATTTATGGACAAGAAGCATCATACCGGACAAGATCCGTGAATACGGATGCGATTCAGAACTGAATTTTGCTGTGAAGGAAACAACATTTCCACGCCGTAGACATCGAAGCAGCGGTAAAACACCTCCAGGAGGAGAAAGCACATGTTAGAAGAATGTCGCTAAACTCATCAGAAGCGAACGTAGTAAGGGGAAAAACGACAGTAAGGCACGAAGAGCACTTAAAGAATTGGCTACCAAACCAGTCTGTCACATTAAAGCAGATATAGGAAACACCATGGATATAGTGGTCAGAATATGACGAACTAATCATGAAAAATATCAACAACGGGGATTACCATGAGCTGAGAAAAGATTTTTTGCTGAACTCTATCAAACGAGTGTAAAGAATTTCGGAACTATTGGAAAAGCCATCAAGCTACGGGTCCAAAACCCAGCGTTGCTAAGATTTAAGTGCATATATACAAAGAAGGAAGTGAGCTAAAGAAAATGATCACCACTATAAATGTTTGAACAAGGAAAATCGTAAAATTTGTTCTAGATTAATGTAACGCGTCAGGGAATATTATTGATAGGTTAGTTAGAATTTAAGAGGAGGTGTTAGAGGAAGATGCCAAGGCTCTGTTTCCAAGACTGCTGGCAAAACAAGAAATTAGGTTCTTTTAGGACTGGCTATAAGAGAAGAATACCTCATCAAAAAGGAGAAAGATAGCTCAATATTATTTGAAACTTACCTCGATTTGCAAGAGTGAAACTTACTTTACTTTCAAAGTGAAGTACTTCAAAGGAGCTCTTGACCGTTATCACCACTTATGAGTGCGATATTTATGGACAGAATTGAAAAAAAGTCTAGCGCATCAGAACCGCTAGAAAACTAATTTTCGAAGAAATTGTCTATGAGTGACAAAAAATGTGGAAAGACGTTATACACTTTTTTGTAGAATCATATCAACCATTCCTTATCCCAAGCAACAAAACTCAACTATAACACAAATGATGAAAATGTTCAGTGCTGGCAGCACTTTCCCAACAAAGCAGCAATAAGTTTACCTTAACAAGCTCATACTTAAATCAACTTATCCTTTGAATTTCGTTCTCATCGGAGGTTTTCATCGAAGTTTCAGCGGTTAAACGTTGTTTGAGGCTGCCATCCGAAAAATGTTCAAAACTCGGAAAATTTAAAAATTGGTTTCTTATTTTTATCGCAAATGCTTTGCATATGAGTACGTAATTTGAAGCACCTGTAGGTGCAGTATTTACGAAAATTGCTAAAGCTGGTTACCCTGTGTCACCAGCAGAGCACAATATATACCAAATCTGCTTCACGTTAAGTTAAACCCAACCAGTAAATTTCGTTTCGATTGAATCACTGCGCTGGAAGGTATACGGGTGAAAAGAATTTTAGGGCTACCACCCTCAAAACTTTTCAAATTTTTAATGCGTTAATTTTTGTTGTTAATTTTCATTGCAGGATCATTCCCATTTGCAAATCTAATGACATAAACACTCAGTAAAGAAATTCCACAAAATTACAAAAATGGTCATAGCTGGCAGCCCTTTCATGATTTTTATACGAAATGCCTACAACATTTACTTCACATTAAGGTCCATTTACTGCATGAACTTCGTTTTGGTTTCTGCACTGGACCGGAAGCTATAGGGAAAAAAGCTTTATTTTGCTGAGCAAATTTGCAAGATTTATGAAACGAAAATTACCATAGCTGGCAGCCCTATTCCAATTTTTCATCAAATGTTACATAAAGTAAGATCCTAATACTGTATGAATTTTGTTAAAATCTGATGGCTGAATCGGAAGTTATAGGCCAAAACCCGATTTTTTTTCGCAGTGATTTTTCAAGATGGTACCACTGCCACAGGGCTGCCCGCATTTAAAAATCACATCTATCGGACCTGGTCCTAGCAAATACCAATATGTCCTGTAAATGTCATTATGATCGAATAATCCGGTCGTCAGTTCTCGTGAACAGAACTTTCGAGTGCTGAAAATAGAGGTAATTTGGTGATGGGTTGCCGTTCTTGTGCAAATCGAAATTTTGAAAATTTCAATTTGACATGTTGGAAAAAGGTCAAAATCTATCAATGATTTGAATTTTTTGTCAAAAATCAAAAATTTTTGAGGAGGGTCAATGATTTGAAGAATTTTTTTTTAGGAGCCTGTCGTAGCTACAGGGTTACCTGCACTACCTTGAAAGTTCATGTGTGTTTAATCTTAGCCAACGTCAATGCGCTCTACGAATTTAAAGATGATCCAATGTTTTTGTCAGAAGTAATGACAAATCAAAATTTGAAAAAAAATCCTTGCCTACTTTTAGGCACTTAGCACCCACACACGGCTCAAAAATTTCAATTCTTTACCATAAACAAGCTTAGAACATAATTAGTTTTCATTCCCAATACTTTTTTTTCAGCAAAACTTTACACTGCTTTGAAATATAGGAGTGCCTCAAAATTCACTAAAACGCTCGCCGCCGCCAAAAGGGTCAGAATATCTGAATTTGAGAAAGTTGTAGACCTACCTACTAAACATATCTACGTTCTCCGAAAAGTTTAGCTCAATCGGAACTTCCACTCCAGAGATTATCTCCCTTAATCATTTTGCTGATATATATATATATATATATATATATATATATATATATATATATATATATATATATATATATATATATATATATATATATATATATATATAAAGAAATATGAATTTTTGGCGAAACGAGTTTAATACTAATTGTGGGTTCACAAACTATGCACCAGTGCAATAAATTGTCCTGGATGGAACCACCAAAAAATGTTCCTGAACCTATGCACTAATGCGCAAAAATTGTATCCTTAAATACAAGATAATGAGGTGTGTAGCGGTATGAAAATATCACTTAGTTCCTTATTCAAAACTTTATTGCAAACAAATTCAATTCCTTTTAACCAAAAATACAACAATAACTTAAATTACACTTTCAATAAAATTCACTCAATCACAAATATCAAAATGGTACGGGATTAAAATTACCGTTTGTATATTGTGTGTTCTATGAGCTCTATAGCATATCAACACACCATACGAAACGGTACTTTCTGGGTGTACCGTACATTAGTATTACACAACGTTTACTACACGTGTATTTGTTAATGTCTTACTTACTACACTTCTTATGTTTTATCAAAGTTATAAGTGAGTAAGATGGAATTTTAATGTTGTGTAAAGATAGCCTTATCGGCAAGTGTTTACACCTATTCGAAATTCCTAGTGAAATTGTTAGTAAGAAGAGAGAAAGAAACAATTAGCATTTTAAAGGCACAATACCTGAAAGAATATGTTGCCTCAATAGGCGCGTTTTTTTGCTCCTCTATCCAGCGGAGAGTAGAGTAGACGCATTGAAAACAACAACACTCCTACACCAGTGAATTCACTAGTACAGAAATTCTATGCGTCATTTATAGTTCACGTGTTGAAGTGTAGAATGTGCTGATAGAAAAAAGAAAAGCTCATGAGAAGTTGTATTTTTTTCTGTGAGGTGGCTTTCGGTTTTTCATGGTTATGTTGAATGTTTTGGTAGTTAAGAAATTAGAAAAGGCCCTCATAATGTGTAGAAAGTTAAAAGAATTAATTTTCTGTTAGTTTTTTTTCTATTTTCTATCGATTGTGGTAGTGTATACTCGTTATTTTCTCCCTTTTTTTCAGCTGTTTTGTGGGACCACAGCGAATATAGCAACCTATGTCAGGTTTAGCGAATGCACTGCTGTTTTATACTAGATCGTTGTTTTTCCGGCATAGTTGTACTCTGCACTGCATCGGAGCAAAAAAACGCACCTAATGAGTCTAATCGCAAATAGGACGATTGTCGAGTTGGCTCTGCCTTTTATTGCGTTTTTCTGTCCTCCATCTTGAGTGGGGAAATTCTCCACATTTATGATAATCATTAAATTTGACGTTATTATTATTTGAACCTCTGATATTGTTATCTCAGAAATTCGTGAATTTAATTTTCCTTGATTACTAACTGAATATCATAATATTTGAATAATTTTAATTGAGTTTGAATAAAATTTCATGTTCCATAATTTTCGCTTTGCTATAAAGTTGGCGGATTCTCATGTATTTCATCTCTCATATGATTTTGAGTCGCCAATTTCAGTTTGAATAAAGAAAACAAACAAACGATATTTAGTTTATTTTATAACACAATTTTACTTTTAATGGACTGTATGTATAGTTAATTGCAACTGTGATGACAAATTGTTTGGTGTTATGTTGAGAAGTTGCTGCAACATAGTCCCCCCTGTTGAATGTTTGCATTCAACCGATTTCGGATTTTCTGTATGCCGAGCTTGTGATAGTGGTGAAATGTTAGCGTGTCATCCGCTCTTACTTTTAGTACCGCCTGGTATCGGTCAGGTAAATTTATCGTTTTTTCCTTATTGCGTCGCTTTTTAATTTCTTGCAAATTGATTTTTTTTAATAGTCTGCTCGGCAAGAATATGTCGACGCCTTCCCTGGTCACGAACCTTTGGACCGAGTTGTCCAATCGCACTTGAAATTCTTGGACGGTTGTCGTCGGTCGCAGCTTTTGTACATCCTTTATGATTTTTCCATTTATGTGGATGGTATCAGTGAACACTGGATGCGTGTGTGGAGTGATCTGCATTTGTGTTGGTTGCCCGATTTCTGCAGGTTTCCAGCTAATAGCTTTTAGCACCTGAATCCTAGAGCTGTTTGTTGGTGCATTGGACGGACCTGGCTCAGTAGCTTCTGCTGGTGGAGGGTTGTTGGGCTCTATATCCGTGAGCTGCCTTGTTGAAACACTTGGGGTCAATTGGACAAAGTTGTAGGAATTCTTCTGACTCGTAAGTTGACATCTGAAATATCGGAGTTGAATTTGAGTAATACTGAACTTATTACTTAGGACGACACAGGTTTTAGTACGCTAACATGCCAAATGAAATGTTAACTTCGAGAGCAACGTAATGGTTTGGTATTAAGAGTTGTTGATTGGTAATTGACAAATCTTGTTGATAGGTCTGGTGAAAGTATTTGATTCTGTTCGTATTCGTACTACACGAACAAGTCCATCTGCGCCTGGATATACTTTTTCAATTATTCCCATTGGCCAGTGTGTCGGTGACGTGTTTTCAATCCGCAGTAGAACGATTTGCCCTTTTTTAATATTGGCAAGTGGTTTCAACCATTTTGGACGATGTTGTAATTGATTCAAATAATCCTGAGACCACGATTTCCAGAATTGTTGTGTAATGTGTTTTAGATACTTCCATCTACGAGACGATGACATGCTGGTTGTAGTATGTATCGGTTCGGGTACTGCGTTGAGTGGTTGTCCAACCAGAAAATGTCCGGGTGTCAAGATGAAATTGTCATTTGGATCGTTCTTGACTTGACACAATGGACTTGAGTTCAAACATGCCTCTATTTGAGCGAGAATAGTGGCATATTCTTCGAATGTAAGTGTTGAATTGCCAACGGTTCGGCGTAAGTGATATTTTATAGATTTTACTCCAGCCTCCCAGAGTCCGCCAAAATGGGGTGCTGCAGGAGGATTCATGTGCCAGTTTATGAATTTGGTTGTTAGGTATTTCGCTGCTAACGGTTGGGCTTCTTTGATGGCTTGCTGTAGGTCCTTTTCTAGTAGTGCTTTTCCTCCAATGAAGTTAGTGCCGCAGTCTGAGTAGATGTCTGTGCACAATCCTCTTCTGGCGGTAAAGCGTTTGAGTGCCGCTTCAAAAGCTTCTGCTGAAAGACTAGACACTAATTCGATGTGTACAGCTTTTGTTGCCATGCACACAAAAATGCAGAAATATGCCTTTTGAATCTTGGCATTGAGAATAGTTGATGATTTTATCATCACTGGTCCAGCATAATCTATTCCGACCTTTGTAAATGGTTTTGTTATATTAACCCTGGCTGACGGTAAGTTCCCCATTAATTGATTGGAGACTGCTTGCCTGTGTCGAGTGCACCTGATACATTGATGCAATCTTGTAGTTATAGTCCGTCTGCCATCTAATATCCAGAATGAATTTCTGATAGTATTCAAAACCAGTGACGTACCTCCATGCATTGTTTCTATGTGGGTTTTGTCAATTAGCAGCAACGTCACATGATGGTCTCTAGGCAAGATTATTGGATGCCTTCTATCATAAGGTAATAGAGCATGTTTTAATCTTCCTCCTACCCGGATTACTCCATTTTTATCAGCTATTGGATTTAGCCTTAATAGTTTACTTTTGTTTGATATGGGCTGATTTTGTAGTAAGTTGTGGTATTCTTCTGGAAATGATGCCATCTGTACCAACTTGACTATAGTGGTTTGGGCTTGCTTATATTCTTTTGTTGATATTGCTTGAGATAGTTTAGTGTGTGCATTTTTGCAATTGCATACAAAGCGTTGAATTAACGCAACAACTAGAACCAAGCGCGAAAACGATGAATACCGAAGTAAAATGCTGTTTTCTATGTTGGTTACCAAAGTAATTAATGAGAAAGAGAGCCATTCTTCTAATGTCGTGCTACCAATGCCTTGGGTTTTTTCTGGCCAGTTTAATTTCGGTTTGGTGAGCCATTGAGGTCCATACCACCATAAGTTGTTTTGGAGGAGGTTGCTTGTTGAGATACCTCGTGATGCCAAATCTGCTGGGTTGTCCTTTGACGACACATGGCGCCACTTGTCAAATCTTATGTTGCCCTGAATTTCGATTACTCTATTGGCCACATAAGTTTTCCATCTTGATGGATGCTGCTTTATCCAATGCAGTACGATCGTCGAGTCAGTCCAGGCATAGATTGGGGTGTGTTGAAGTTGCATCCCTTGGAATACTGTTTTCATTAATCGTACCAATAGTAATGCGCCATTTAATTCCAGTCTTGGAATTGTTGTCGGCTTGATTGGTGCAACCCGAGTTTTGGAGGTCAGTAAATGTGTTGTAGTTAGGGAATCCAATCCCGGGATTAGAATCCCGGGATCCCGGGATCCCGAACAGTTTTTAGTCCCTAAAATCCCGGGATTGATGTTTTATAATCCTGGGATTGATGATTTATAATCCCGGGACTATAAACCATCAATCCTAATTGAGATCCGGGATTTTAGTGGCTAAACACTGTTCGGGATCCCGGGAACCCGGGACTCGAATCCCGGGATTGGATTCACTAGTTGTAGTATCACCATTTTCTTGTTCTACACGAATATATATGGCTGCTGCGTATGCTCTTGATGATGCATCACAAAAACCATGTATTTGAATCTGCGCACCTGATGAATATGATACCCATCTTGGAATTGAAAGATTTTCTAACAGTTTTAGACTGTCTATGAAATTTTCCCAGTGTTTTTGTACTGATTTGGATACTATATTATCCCAGTCTGTTCCAGTAATCCATAACATTTGCATGAGAAGTTTTGCTTCAATAATGATAGGTGCCAACCACCCTAGAGGATCGTATAATGAGGCAATTCCTGACAAGATACTTCTTTTTGTCGTGACTTGGACTTGCGGCAATGGTTTGAATGAAAACGCAAAATTATCGCTCTTAGGATATCATTTGATTCCTAACGTTTTAATGGCTTCTGCATCTGCGAAGGTCAAGACGTTTTGAAGTTCTACATGTTCTGGTGGTAAGTGATGTAGCAATTGGTTTTCGTTACTTGCCCATTTTCGCAAGTTGAACCCCGCTGATTTCATCATTTGAATTAGTTACTGTTGCAACTCCATAGCTTGTGCTATTGTGTCAGCGCCAGTCAAAACATCTTCGACATAAAAGTTTTCAAAAACTGCTTTTGATGCTAAAGGCCATTTGGTTTTTTCATCTTCAGCCAATTGTTGCATCGTTCGTATAGCCAGATACGGTGCTGATGTCGTGCCAAATGTTACAGTTTTTAATTGATAGTCTTGAACTCTTCCAGTCTTGGGATGTCGCCATACTATGCGCTGAAACGTGTGATGTTCAGGGTGTATCTCAATCATCCGATACATCTTTTCAATGTCCGCATTTAAAGCATATTTATACTTTCTCCAATTCAGCAGTGTGATATATAATGTTGGCTGTATGGTTAGACCCTTTAACAACATTTGGTTTAATGATTTGCCATTTGTTGTTCTTGCTGATGCGTCGAATACTACGCGTAGTTTAGTAGTAGTGCTGTCCTTGAAAACTGCATGGTGAGGAATGTAGTAATGCAGTTCACTATCATCTGGGGGATTTACTTCTTCCATATGATTTAAATGTATGTATTCATCCAGGCATCTGCCATATTCATTTGCGAATACTGAGTTTTTCATGAATTGTTTTTGGAGTGTTCCAAATCTTCTAATGGCTTGCTGCCTTGATTGCCCTAATGTTGGTAGCGTATCATGTTGAAACGGTAATTTGATTTGATACCTGCCGGATGGTAGCCTTTTGTGCGTGTTCTGAAATAATTCTTCACATAGAGCTTCTTCTGGTGCTAGAACTGGCTTAGCTTGAACTTCTTCAATTTGTTTGTCCAACGTTTCTGTTGTGATCATAAATGAATTTGTGGTATGTTTAGAAAAATTTTCAGCCTTTCCAAGCAAAATCCAACCGAATATAGTTTTTATTGCTGTCGGTACAGCATCTGAGCCTGGAATAATACCTTCTTGTATTATTCTAGCATACACCTTAGCCCCTAGTAAGGCGTCAATTCTATCTGATTTCCAAAATGTTGGATCTGCTAGCTCCAATTTGTTGAGATGTTGGCAACCTTTTGTATTGATGATTCTCTTTGGTAGATCACCAGTGATTTTCCGTATAACGAAGAAATTCTCTTCGATAGTAGATTGATTTTTTCCACATGAGCGTAGGGTTAATTTGACTTGTTTGTTGGACTGACCCGTGTTGCTCATGTTTAGTCCTAAGACTTTTACTGAAGCTGGTTTGCACACTGCTTGCAGTTTTTTACACGCTGCTTGTGTTATGAATGATGCGTCTGACCCTGTGTCAATGAAACATCGTAAGGTAACTTGTTTCCCGTGCTCTGTTTGAGCGATGACTAATGCTGTGGATAGTAACGCATGAGAAGTTTCCCATGTGAAATGATTGTGAGTGACTTGTGTTTCACTTTCATTGGGCCCAGCATTTGAATTGCTTGAAGTATGGTTACTATCCCTTGACATTGAGTGCTGTTTTGAACTTGATTTGACTCGACTTTCCTTCTTAGAGTGTAAAGAATGATTGTCTTTTGAGTTGTCATGTAACGTTGTGTGATGCCTTTGTTTGCATTTGACACACGTGAATTTGCTTGGACAATCCTTGACTGTATGTTTGTTTGACAAACAGTTAAAACATCGTCCTGATGATATAACTAGGCTTCGTCTTTTAGTTATATCCATCCCTTGGTACTTTCTACACATTTGTAGGTTATGTACCTGATCACAAGCCGAACATTTTGTGGCTTGGATTGGGTAATGTGACTTGGTCGTCTGTTTATGAGAATCCCGCGTTTGACTTGTATTGGGGACTATTGTATCTGCTATTGCTTCTAGGACTCTTAGCATTGTATCCAGGAATGTCTTGAATTGAAGGTATCTTGGTAGCTCCTTGGATGCGCCTAATTCTTCTTCCCATAGTTTGAGTGTTGTGAATGGTAATTTTTGTGTTAGAATGTGTATTAACATGATATCCACGTGGACGTATCCACTTGCAAACTTCGTAATTGCTGCAAACACTCTTCGGTTGTGTTGATGAGCGATTTTAAACCATTAGCCGTTTCTGATGCTAATTTGGGTTGAGTGGTTAATATTTTAAGTTGATGATTGGTTAAAATTCTTTTGTTCTCGAATCTTTCTGTCAGTTTTTCCCATGCAGATAGATAATCTTCGTTGGTAAGTGGAACATGACGTAGCCATCTTTCTGCTTCGCCCGTCAGTGATGCTTTTAAGTAGTACAATTTTTGTACTAACTTTAACTTCGGGTTTGTATGTACCATTGCTACGAATACATCACGAAACGATTTCCATTGATCATAATAGCCATCGTATTTAGGTAGTGGCATTTTCTGTAACACATTCTCTTCATGCTCAATCATTGTATGGTGTGGAAACAGGTGTGTTGAATCAGTAAGTGCAGCATGTGGTCGTAATTCGTCCAATATTGTTCCCAGGTACAGACAATATTTTGTTTCTAGCTTGGTATAATTATCATCTGAACTGTAGGTGTGAGATGTGTTTGACGTGTCTTGACTTAAAATCTCGTGTATTTCTTCATCTAACAGTTTATATTCTGCCCATAGTTTCTTGATTTCCTCTGATTTCGCTTCGTAGAAGCCTTGTGTGCACTGCTCCCGTAGTGTGTTGTTTCCACTTTCAATCACCCTTTCCAACCGTGCTCTCAAAGTTTGTTCTTTGAGCAACAATGACTTTAATTCTACCATATTGAACAATTGAATGATTTAATTTTATGAAACTTGAGTCTATTTGCAATGTCAGACTGAATAAGCTAAGCGATTTCCTGGATGGAACCACCAAAAAATGTGGGTTCACAAACTATGCACCAGTGCAATAAATTGTCCTGGATGGAACCACCAAAAAATGTTCCTGAACCTATGCACCAATGCGCAAAAATTGTATCCTTAAATACAAGATAATGAGGTGTGTAGCGGTATGAAAATATCACTTAGTTCCTTATTCAAAACTTTATTGCAAACAAATTCAATTCCTTTTAACCAAAAATACAACAATAACTTAAATTACACTTTCAATAAAATTCACTCAATCACAAATATCAAAATGGTACGGGATTAAAATTACCGTTTGTATATTGTGTGTTCTATGAGCTCTATAGCATATCAACACACCATACGAAACGGTACTTTCTGGGTGTACCGTACATTAGTATTACACAACGTTTACTACACGTGTATTTGTTAATGTCTTACTTACTACACTTCTTATGTTTTATCAAAGTTATAAGTGAGTAAGATGGAATTTTAATGTTGTGTAAAGATAGCCTTATCGGCAAGTGTTTACACCTATTCGAAATTCCTAGTGAAATTGTTAGTAAGAAGAGAGAAAGAAACAATTAGCATTTTAAAGGCACAATACCTGAAAGAATATGTTGCCCCAATGAGTCTAATCGCAAATAGGACGATTGTCGAGTTGGCTCTGCCTTTTATTGCGTTTTTCTGTCCTCCATCTTGAGTGGGGAAATTCTCCACATTTATGATAATCATTAAATTTGACGTTATTATTATTTGAACCTCTGATATTGTTATCTCAGAAATTCGTGAATTTAATTTTCCTTGATTACTAACTGAATATCATAATATTTGAATAATTTTAATTGAGTTTGAATAAAATTTCATGTTCCATAATTTTCGCTTTGCTATAAAGTTGGCGGATTCTCATGTATTTCATCTCTCATATGATTTTGAGTCGCCAATTTCAGTTTGAAAAAAGAAAACAAACAAACGATATTTAGTTTATTTTATAACACAATTTTACTTTTAATGGACTGTATGTATAGTTAATTGCAACTGTGATGACAAATTGTTTGGTGTTATGTTGAGAAGTTGCTGCAACACTAGTGTTTTTCGAACATTAGTAAAAAACCGTCATGACAAAGGTTCGCTTTCCTGTGTAGACGACATCCTGGCTATCAGGTAGAAAGATGCTTAGGCAGATATTTTGGAAAAGCTGAACAAAGCACATAAAAAATGCAAGTCGTAAACAATGAAAGAATATAGCTCTTGGATTTGATAACAATCAGGAAAGAAGGTTTTCTTAAGCTTTATATATACCTAAAGCCTACACATACCCAAAGATCGGTACTGGCGTTATTACAAAATGATGCCCTACAATTCGATGATTCATCGGCTATTAACAGCGGCTATGGATCCGGAAAGTTTTAGCGCAGAATTAAATTATATCGAAGGTAACGCAAAAAATTGGAAATCTTATAAAAAAGAAGAAGGACAAAATACAGCGTGATCTTTTAACGACGTGCTTAACACGTGAAGGACAAAAAGGTAAAAAAGCAAACTGTGTAATCTACAGAATTACATGCCCGGAATGCGACAAGTATACATGGATCAAACAAAACGGTTAATTGGTGGTAGACTAACGCAAGAAGCAGCCTCACCAAGGAAAAGGAACACAACTAAAGTACGATCAGCAATAGTGAAATGTACCTTGAAGGAGGAACTTATCATTACATGAGACAAAGTGGAGTTAGTCAAGGAGCTACAGCAGGTGCAAAAATTAGATGCTTACGAGAGCCTTAACATATGGAAAACTCCGATGAATAACAACTAAACAGAAACCAGGGCACCTGTGCGCAAAAAGTTTTTAACACTGATTAATATTGGCGACCAATTAACTTAACGTAATAAAAGCTTGAAACCAAGATCAAATAGTGTAGGACAGTGGAGGAGCCTCAAAAGCAGGCACTTTTGGATAGAGTTTTGAGTAAGAACAAATCGGATATGGAATTCAAATAATAGTAAGCGTGTAAATCTACGTTGAACGCACCTTACAGTATCATTTAAATAATTAAAATTTAGGGACCAGATTTTATACGAAAGTCAAGAAAGCTACGGACAAGCGAAAAAAACAAATGAAAGGAATTAGTGATGTTATACCTGATTTGATGACGAAACCGGGCAAATGAGTTAGCTTGGAAGCTTGTGATGCATAGTACACACAAACCAAACTATTTTACTTACTCAAACGCAAGATTATTTAACTATATAAGGATAAAGAAGTGCTTTTTTGTCTTATTCTGGAGCCCAAAAATCAAACTATTATGTTCACATTAACTGCCCCAACTCGAAAAAGTTTGAAACGATTCCTCAAAGCATTTTTTCAAAAAGCTTTTTCAAATAAGGAAGTGGAAAGGCAGAGGTTATCGGCTTACATATTTTACGTTTTTCTCAATGAGTGATATTTCGGCATCATTTACTTGCAAAGTTTTCTGACAATTTTTTTCTTCTCCGGGAAAGAAGCCATTGCTCAAGATGTTACTGAATGAAATTGAGACAATTGCTAGCAAAATTTTAAAGCTTTTTAACAGTTATGTCAGACAACTTTCTATATCGTATGCCTCGCATTAAGTATAGGTACTAAAATTACAGTATTAGCAAACTTGAACTGATCACCTGTGCTTTTTAGTTTATCTCATAATTTTTTCAATTTGAATATTCTGACCGATGCAATCAACACGCGAGCATTGAACAGCGATGCGAATATTTCCTCAAAAGGCTGAGGGTCAGAGCTGCAAACAGTTTCAAATGTTGGTCGGTCTCTTGTTCAATCAATCTTGCTGAGCTTGTACTCAATAGTAGTGGCTTGATCCTTTACCAATTCGGGCACCATATCCATACATTTTATCTGTAATCGTGGGAGTGGTGTGATGACGGCTACAAAAACATTATCAATAACTCCTATTAAATTGGCAATCCATCGGAGGGGCTTTTCAATTAATTTGTGATTTCCTCATTATCTTTGAAGATTTTCGCTGGACACTTTAAACCTCATGATAGATAACAAAAGATATCGCTCAATTTGAGTAGCTTGAAGCACAATACTGCTGAGCAGGTCATATAAAAGGAGAAAACAATCCAAAGTTGATTCGCTTATTTAATTGAACATTCATATTTTAAATATGAATTTTCCAATTGCGGAACTACTAACCTATAGCCAATCAATTGATCCCTATCATATTTGTTGCAAAAAAAAAATTTCGGTTACAACGAAAAATGCATACGCTGCCTAAATTGCTCCATGTTGAATTCATCTTATAAAATTTAAAGGTATCATTACTGTTATTAACTAATGTATTAAAGTTAGTTAATACCAGTAATGATAGCTTTATGAGAAGATCCAATTTACCATCAAGAGATTTGATTGTCAGTTTGAAATCTCTTTTGAACAGTGCACATTATTTGTTCCTTAACGGGACATAGCACCTTCAAATTTTCAAAAAATCGATTTTTTTTAACACATTCTATGTAAGAATGAAGCTTGGAGAATATGATTTTAATAATATATAGTTGAAATTCTATTTGTAAATTGTGAGCATATATAGCGAAGCGTGCCAAGCAGTGGCGACTCCTCAGAGCAGACAAGGGAAGCAGTGCCTCCGTGATAAAATTTATAAAATATATTGGCTTAATTAATAAATAAATACAAAAATTCATTCCTAACATAAATAGCATTTTGCTCCCACTATTGAATTTTTGTACAGATCAGTGCCTCAATGCAAGCTGCCGACAAAAAAAACAACGCGAAATCAATTCTATACCCAGACCAGAGATCTGCCTCCGTGCGAAAAATAAAAAAAAAATTACCTAAAACGAACGGCGAAATCAGTTCTATACCCAGAGCGCTGTCTCAGTGGAAAAAACACAAAAAATTATCCATCAATTCTAGCCACCATATAGCACATCACTTTCGAACACAACGAAAATGAGGGAAGGGAAATGAAAAGGAGGCAGATATGATTCTGCTTCATCTATTGCATATTTATCAATGAACACGTTGTAGTTTGTGCTTTTCCGTCATTCATAAATGCTCAAATTTTAGTGTTTTCAACATCACAATAGCGAAGCAGAAAAGTCAAGCCTCAAAAGCAGCGATGTACGTGCAGTATTTGTTTTTCCAATATTAAAGGTAATTATTTTTAGGCAAACGTGGAAAGTAATGGACAAATTAAGAAGTACCGAAATAAATAATTCTGAGGTGCTTTGCATTTTCGTTTTGTTAATGCTTTATATTTTGCTGATGAACATTTACAAACTACCAAATAGAAGAATAAATAATTGAAATATGAAGAGTTTGAAGAAATATTTCTTAGATATTTACGAAAGAACCCAAAAAAACTTATTTGTGTTTTAAGGAAACATGACTGTTGTCGTATGTATGAGCTGATTTTTAAGTTGGTAATGCAGTTGATCTGTGAAATTTAGTTTGCTACTAGTGTAAGACTAGTATATGTATAAGTTTGAAAATGTTTTTCGTGCAGTTTAAGTGACATTGAAACAGCTAAAGCTACTTTATTATTGATTTCAAAACGAGTTTAATGATGACTGACAAGTTAGCCCGTTCAATCAATAAACTTATCCGTGACATTAAAAATTAAAGAAAATAGAAAGCCAGCCCCAGATTTGATAATCATTAGAACCAATGGGAATTTTAGCCGTTCATTTAATATAGAATGGTACAAAAAATGTCTGGTAGCTTGACCGATAAGAAACTTCGCGTATGTATTATTTGATTTGAACTCCAGTAACAATGTGTGATCGAAACAATGTTTCAATAATTTAGGAAACTTAAATGGCGCTCTCTCAAACATAATTAAGATCTCTCAATGAGTCGAAATCGAGGCGAATAAAGGATACAATCACCAAACAGAAAAATAAAACCTGAAACTCTAAAATGGTTTATTGACTTAATGTTACTTTAATCACGAATGGATTTGCCATTCAGAAGTCACAATATAGCATAGATCAGTGAGGCATTTGGCTTGATAAAAAAGTCGGTTAAAAACCATCTAAATAAAAGGTCTTTTAAAACTCATGGAATCTCAGTCTCTTCAAAATATGATTCGTCAACTTTCGTTTGAGTGTGTGATGTCCATTTGCGGTTTATTTCTCAACCGAAAAAAAAACTTGTACTTCGATAAAATAATCTGGAAAAATTGCTATGATAAATAAGTCAACCATAATAAAGATAAATTTAACTATTCTGGCTACATCAATCATTATTGAGATGCCAGTTTTTGCGTTGAAAATAATTAAAACTAGTTCTCGAAACATCATTGGCTTACACGATTTTGTGAGCTATCACTGTTTAGTATTAAATTACATTTTTTCAAGAAATTGGAGAATTAAAATAGCTGTTAAATGTCCCTTAACATGTTGCCAAAGGAGAAAAAAATAGATTTTGCCTCATTTTACAGCGTAGTTTGCATTATATTTTTTTACTTCACCCCAAGGCTCCAAAATATGCATTCGATATTACCGCAAAAGTAATTTAATATTACTTGACTTTGATCGAATAATCCTCGAATTTAATGCCTCCCTGTTTCTAAATGTCACGAGGTACCCCTGTTGCCAAGGTCATTTTTCACTTCGCTGTACCGCTACATCGATTTTCTCTTAGGGACATCTGCTAAATATACGAGAGTTGATCAATAAGTAATGATAATGAATATAAACCAAGGTGATTAAACTTGAAAGATATATTTATTTTTCAGCACAGTCTTCTAACAAGCTAACACATTTAGCCTATCTTTTTTCCAAACCCAGGATACCCTTAGAAATAAATTATTTATCTTGACTCTTCCAAAATTCCCCAACAGCGGCCATCACTTCGCTATCATCTTCAAATTTCTTACCCCGAAGGTGTTGTCTGAGCCGAGGAAAGAGGTAAAAGTCACTGGGAGCTAGATCTGGTGAACAGGGCGGATGTTGAAGCAGTTGAAAACCTGTTTCTTTAATTGCATCCATCGCAACTGCAGCCTTGTGAGCCGGTGCGTTATCTGGCTGAAACAAAACTCCGGCTCGCAGTTTGCCGCGTCTTTTTCCCTTCATTGCCCCTCGCAATTTTCTTGTTTGGTCTGCGTAGTAGGAGCCTGATATAGTGGCTCCCTTTTCCAAATATTCCACCATAATAATTCGTTCAGCGTCCCAAAAAACTGATGCCATAATCTTTCCTGCCGAACTCGACACTTTGAATTTCTTCGGCGTCAGTGAAGAGGGTCGCTTCCAGGTCATCGATTGCATTTTGGCTTCTGGATCAATATGGTGGATCCAGGTCTTATCCATGGTCACGAAATGTGACAAAAAATTCTCCTGATCTGCCTGGAACTTTTTCCGATTCATCCTTGAAATGTCGACTCGTTTCTTCTTATGCTCGTCCATTAACATTCTCGGTACCCAACGCACAGAGACTTTCTGAATATGTAATTTATTGGGAAAGATTTTCCGAACACTACCATATGAGATCCCTGTGACCTGAGCTACACGCCTGGTGGTCACTTTTTGATCTGCCAACACGACATCTTTGACTCTTTTTACGTTGTCTTCAGTGAGGGACGAGGAAGGACATCCTTCGCGGTGTTCATCTTCAGTGGATGCTCTTCCCAGCTTGAACTTCTTGGCCCAGTGCGCAACGGTGGAATATGGAGGAGCAGAGTCCCCTTATGTTTTCACCATGTCGCCGTGTATGTCTCTGGTAGACAATTTTTTCAAACAGAGGTACTTAATGACAGCTCTAATTTCATTTTTCTTCATTTTGATGCTGTCTCTTCGACTGTTCGTATTCAAATGAATGTACCTCCCTGCAATCGACGCTTATTTATACGTTTCTTTATGCTAACTTAGTGCGTATATGTAGTAGTAGAAAATTTTTTTTTTGGAATTTTATGCGAACAGGAAATAACCGATTATCATTACTTATTGATCAACCCTCGTATACATATATATATATAGTTTAAAAAGTTATTCTCTCACATAGCAGCTGTAAAAGTAGAGAGGGATATTTTGGGAAGACTGGTATTACCCATATACATGTTATATATGCCACACACAAATAAAAATTGCATTTGAACTTTAAACACGATTTTCTCGAAATAAACTTATTCACGTTGGCGTGCATGATTAAAAAAAAGTACTTATCCACTCATTCTGAAATTTTAACGCGTTAATCTGCACAAGTTAGTGCTCAGAATGAACTACGGATGAAAAAATCGGCATTACATTTTTTTAGTTATAATCGGTTTTTGGCGGGAAAACACAGCGTTTTTGGGAAAAAATGCCGCCATTTTGTTATTTTTCAAACAAATTTTTTTCTTTTAGTTCATTCTAAGGACACTTTGATGCTGATAAAACCCCGTTTGTATTGTTTTTTTTTCGACTTTTCTGAGGGCAATTGTCGTGCAAAACGTGATTTTTTGGTGTTTGTTTTTTCAAAAATAAATTTTCGCTGACAGGGACCACAAAAAATTTAAAAAAAAATTTTTTTTGTATAGTTTGAGGAGTTTGGACAAAGTTTCACCAAGACATGTCTTTTTATTCAATTAACTAATCTTTGAAAAAAAATATTTTTTTCAATTTGAAGGTGCTATGTCCCCTTAAATATAGCTTTCATGTGAAGTTCCTTTGCTTTATTTTTTTTCAAAAATTTTATAAATCGAAATAAATGCTTATCACGGCACCTAATCTCCAAAAAATTCAAGAAATATGCACGAACTGGCGCACATGCCAAGTCATTGTTTATTCTCAAAAATAAATCAAACCATCGCATATCTCGCATCGCAGGTGACATGAATATGAACGAGCTTTCAAAACGATATAGGAAATTGATTTACACCTTAAATTTCTCCTCATGTTTCTAGAACGAAGACAAATCGTACAAACTTAGTGCGCCTAACAGCTCCATAATTTACAAAGCATTTTCGTGAGCCACTCGCTTGTGCTACAACATATTGTTCTAAGGCAAATGTTGCTACAAACCTGTGAGAACCATATGTTCTGTATGTAAATTCACATAGTATAAGGTTGTAGCATGCGAATGAAACACTTTGTACCGAAAACTTCCATTTCTATTGAAAAGTTCGAAATGCTCAGTGTTTTTGGCGAAAATGGGGAAACTCCTCGTCCCAGAAGCTTGTTGTTAAATATACCACGTACATACGCACGTTGCGACATCAGGTTGAAAACATGAACCCTGACAATCATTTTTGAATATCATTTGAACCTGGCGCATGTTATGTTGCAAAGAAGGATATCATTGTATTTAACATGCTGCCAGATTCAGCTAACACATTTAGGATTAGAAGTGCGGGTAAATGTTATGCATGCATATGTATGTAATATTTGTAGGTTAAATAAGTAAATCCATGTAAAACATTTTTAGGGTATCATTCAAATGGTTTCATGACGAGTGTCAGTTGCTGGTTGTTGGGAGTTTTTGAAATTTGTTTTACAAATGCTAATGTTACAGACTGTTTTAGCTGTAAGTTCCACCAAGCTACAGAGTTCCAAATGCTTTAGGATTCTAATATTTTCTTTGTCACACATAAAATTTAATACCATAATGTTGATTTCAAGTCAGCTTTGGAAAAATATACTCACCTTTTGCCAGGGTAGATTATTTTGAAATGGGATGGATGCATTCTCGATCAAGATGCACATTAGCTTACTTGCAAATGAGTATTTTATTTTGGAATACTTTTATTTGGCATACAAATCACCATAAAGTATCGCTTAAAGGTCATCTGCCATCGGAACTATACTAGTAAATTTTTGAATTATAAGCGGGTAATGAAACTGCTTTAAACATAGAAATCGAAAATTTCAAATAATTTTATTAAACATGAGTAATTCAAAAGATTTTATGTCGCCTTCATACTGTGGGTCATCATGTGGCCCATGTGCGCAGGCCATCATGTGGGCCATTGTGTAGACGGGCGATGGCTTGCAGTGACTGACAGTGGCGAAACTTTGAAATGGCGATGGTCGAGGATGGCTTTCGGTACGGTTTTTCACTCACATAAAAGCGGGCCATCATGCGCAACCGAAAAATAATGACTAGCCCATCTAGAGACCCAGAGTGTGGAGGCAACTTTGCTATGGAGGCCATCATTGTGACCATTGCAATGGCCGATGATGGCGACAGTAAGGAAGCAGCATATCTAAAAGCAACTTACATGCTCGTGCTCAGAAAAACCTTCGTCTGGTCGAAGTGAAACTTTTATGCACCAACTACTGGCGACAATACAGAAGTCAACTACTGAACAATGATTCCACAGGCTTCATCGCTCCAAAACATGAGCCTTCCGCATCAAACACCTCCATGCGAGAAAGTATCTAGATTTATACCTTTCCGCAAATAGGTACATATCTCAACTCACACAATTGTACACTTACGAACGAACCGACTTGGTCCATGCATGATAAAGTAAAAGCAAACCACGTCTTCTCTCAACAATGCAGAGGACTTGCAATACAATAATCGTTCTTAATATATGTACATACAGGTAGAATCTACCGTGGCGGAAGCAACTTTTGATATTGGGAAAATACTAGTGATGGGTTGCTAAATAGCAGACTGCTAGTTTTCAACTGCTATTTTCAAACAGCAATAGCAGCCTGCTGCTGTTTAGTCTGATAGCATGCTATTTATCTGGCATGCTATTGGAATAGCAATATAGCAAAGCAGACCACAACATCGACGAACAACGACAAACAGCAATGTCAACAGCATTAAGCATAATGAAATAGATATTAAGGTATGTTGCTATACGTTAGCAATGGGCTATACGTTAGCAATGGGCTATACGTTAGCAATGGGCATATTTCATATGATGCTAGCTTGCTATGCTATTGCTGTTTAATATGTAAGGTTTTCGTGATGCTAGTTTTTTACCATTCGTTAGTGTGCTGTAGCGAGTCTTTCGCTACCTGTACGCAGATTGTTTTTCGTGCATTGTCCGGCTAACTGGGTGCTACGAATTTATTGAATACGAAGATTATTTCGCATGCTATGTAATTGATTTATTATGCGTTTTCAGTTGGGGATTTTTGTCGAATGGATGGATTTTTGTTGAATGGAAGTTTTGTTAGTTTTTGATTTTGATATCTGTTTGCTTTTTGTATAAGTATTGCTATAGTTAGTAGATATGAAGCGTATATACTGGAACAGGTGTTTTTTTGTAACAGCCAGTACCTAGTACGAAATTCCAAAATACTAGGTAGGAGTATTTTCAAATATTCAAAAAGTTTTTAAGACAAAATTAATCGAAATGGGGCAAAATCGGCCAATTTTGGGTTAGAGTGGTTTCGGTCATAACGGGCCAAGACCTATTGCTGTGATACAAAAATTTGGGTTTTGTAGGGGAGTAAGGGGTTTTTTGGCAATAGTTTGGCAAAAACTGCCTTTACGGCGTTTTCGATGATTGAAAGTGGTCGGGGAGTACAATAGTGATATTTTAAGGACGAAAATTTTTTTGATAGGGATCATTGGGCAAAAACGCCCAATTTTCCCAAATTTTTTTTTTCGTCTAGCATGAATTCGGGAACCTTTCTGATTTGTTTCGGGCGAAATTTTCATACAAGTCTAGGAAAAAGCGCCTTAGTTTCGAAGATACGGCAAAAGTAGCTGAAATCGGCCAATTTTGGGTTAGAGCGGTTTCGGTCGTAACGGGCCAAGACCTATTGCTGTGATACAAAAATTTGGGTTTTGTAGGGGAGTAAGGGGTTTTTTTGCAATAGTTTGGCAAAATCTGCCTTTACAGCGCTTTCGATGATTGAAAGTGGTCGGGGAGTACAATACTGTTATTTTAAGGGCGAAAAAATGTTTGATAGGGGAAATTGGGCAAAAATGTCCCTATATTACAAAAAATTTTTTTTGTCTAGCTTGAACTCGGGGACCATTTTGAGTTGTTTCGGGCAAAATTTCAATACTAGCTTGGGTCAAAACGGCCTAGTTTCGAAGATACGGCAAAATGAAATCCGCCGGAAAACCGTCCGGAAAACCTGTCTGGAAATTTACGAGACCGCAGGAAATAAGGTGTTCCTGGACTCCTGTCCAGCCTTTCCAAAGAGGTTGGTCCCCTAGTAGGTGCATGTTTAAAAGCGAAACATTTTTTTTATCATTTCTTAATAAAATTTTCGAAAAATTTCATGCTTTAGTGAGGCCAAGTGGAAAACCGACTGTTTTAGATTAACTATTAAAAGTTTGGTATCAGAGATCGACCAATGAAAAGTCATATAGAAGGCAATAGGGTTAACTGGGCCTATCTTAATATATTTGTCGACATTGGTAATTTGAACGAATACAGGAGGTGTTTTGTGCATGTAATAAAATGAAAGTCAAATTAAACTGATTGAATTTGATTGTTTGCCCTTAAATGGCTCCTAGATTGGAGAAAGACTTGACAAATAAGTGACCGACCATTGGAAAGTTACGGACAAGCTGCACGGACTAATGACATCTTACACCATCACCATTCTAGTCTGGGAACTTTATGTCTGGTGGGTGGGAGAGGGCATGTCATACCGTTTCATTACTGCAAAGCGCATGTACTTGTATGTATATATGTACATACTTCAAAAAATACTAGCTAGTATTTTTGAAACAGGTATTTTTTTGTACTCGTACTAGGAATACCTAATATGTGAAAATCCTAGAACGATCCAACTGTATTCGCTACCTTAATTACGTATAATTCACCCACCTCATGGCCCTGTTAGCCGGATAAATTCTCCCTATTTCTTCCGACACAAATTTCAATACCATATTACTTTACATTCGCACGCTTGTACATATGTACATCATACATATGAGAGAAATGGATGAAATCTTCGCGCATTTTCGAAACCGCAATAGAAACATCGTGTAAAACAGGGAACCCTACAAACTGCAATTTGTATAGTACGTGAACCTGAGCCGGCGAGAAATCACATATGAAATAATATGTTGCACCCACTGAGATGTCGCACCGACATAACTAATAGCAGACTGCTGTTTTTTAGCTGCTATTTGAAGCTGCTATTTAGCAATAGCATAAGCAGTTGCTTTTGCTATTTGAAAACAGCAGTTTTGCCCATCACTAGAAAATACCGTATTTTCCACTTTGCAGTTTGCATTGACTTCAACACCATACCTTCCACGTGCATTTATGCTCTAACATCTGTGCAAAACATCAAGTGCCATTCCTCGTTATTTGGTGCCTTAAGTGACAGGACGAGTTCCTTGTTGGAGCTTCCGAGAATGGGAACGTCGACACGCCACACCGTTTTCTGTTGAAGAAAGTAAAAGGTGGTGGCACTTTGATGTTTGCAGCTCGATCGTCACTTTAGCAGTGCACTAAAGCTGGAATGCAAAATAGTCTTGTGCCTTTTGGAAGTCGATAAGAAGCAAAAAAGGACGAGAACTTGTATGGAACATACTCAGCTTTTGGTGTTACGACAGCAAGTCTCTTTGCTGGTATTATTAAAGAAATTTTCAAACAGCTATTTCGTAATGGCTGTCGTAAGAAAATTTAAAATTTAAGTCAGTCTTGTGTATTAAAGTCAACGATTGAGCATGTGCGTAAGATCTTAGTTAACTGGAACTAAATTCCAAATAATATTGTTTGTCGAATCTAATATGCATTTTTTGTATTGACTGATGTTTTTTTTTTTAAATTTCAATTTCATGTTTTCAATCACATTACTGTAGTTCATTTGAACAACTTTTGAAGTTAATTGTGAATAGATATTTCGGTATCGTAAATACATTGAAAGTTGGTTTGTGGCTCATTGACAAAAACATTCATAAGGAACTTCATTTAAAAAGTCCTCATAGCATGTAGTCCTACTCCTATGTACCGATTCGTTATGTCCATAGTACTCTGAGCTATAATATATAGCTTTCATTTCAGAGGCATTATACCACAACCTACATAGCACAGGATCTTACGAAAAATAAGAGCAACATTTTAAAAATATTAACTAAAAAGAGAAGCAATATTTGAAAAGTATTGTAGACACCTTTTCCCAATCAAACAAAAAGTTATAATAGGCGCATTTTCGCAAAGACGAAAGTTATTCAAGGTTCGTCTAGATTCCAAAGATATTCTTTCTTATTATGGAATGAGTTAAGACACCCAAGCTGCTCCTCTCCCCTTTTATGTTTGTCCGGGCTCAAAACTTCGAAATTCATTAGCCCTTTAAGATTCCATCAAACAGATAACAAACCTTTACTTTGATGAAGGATATTTGTAGCCTGGAGTATCAGTATCTCCCTTTTTTTACCCACTTGCTACTGTGGTTGATACTGTTACGATAGAGTTTGGTTTGATAAAGCTCCGCAGGATACATTCGTTAGGATCAACAGATTACCCAGCATACGGTATATCTTTGAGGCTATTGTTTCCGATACGAAATGTCTGAGACCACCATTGACACTCAGCTACACTTATTGTATTGTTATTCGTAGAATTAACTTTGCATTCTTGTCTTGATTAGGTGATAAGCTGATAAAGTGTAACATGCTGAACAATCAACTTTATCACTTCTAGCTTTTCCTTTTGAAAAATATTTTGAAAGCATCTGGCACTGTTGAAAACTTGCCTTGAGATTAAAAACAAACAGTGTTTGTTACCAGTTTTGCAGCATGCTCATATAGAAAAAGGCAGGCCCATTGAATTCTCTCAATATTTACGGAACCTCGCGTTGTATGTGGAATAAACAAGGAAAAGTGTTAAACCAGATACATTGTTTTCAGAGCAGAATCAAATACCCGATTTTAAGCCCTACTCAAAACCTTCTCACCCCAACCTTTCGGGACGACGAAACTCTGGTCTATCATATCGAATTGAATTTGGCTTTTATTAGATGGGCGCAATATAACTTACGTCTCAGTTGGCAAGTCAGCAGCGCCTATCGGCATGCAGGGCAGCTACCACATTTGCAGGCAAGTGCAGCTTTATCGAATGCATGCTCTTAACGAGGTATTCTGGTCTAGAAGCTCGATTTTGATGCAATTTTATGGACGCAATAAAAAACAATGAACAATTTTAGCATCTATTGTTTTACCAGTTTTTTTTAACATTTTGAAAGTACGAAAATGCTTGCAAAAAACAGTGGAGAATAAAAAAAAAAGTTGTTTCCTGGTTGACGTGATTCCAACCTTCCTGGTGATCTGAAACAGAAATTTTTGGTGAATTCTGTAAAAAAAGCCATAAAATTAGTCTGATTCAGGCGGTTTGAAAAAAGTTTTTTATTTGGTAAAATGGCGTCCTTGTTAAAGAAAAGGTCGTTTCGCCTCATTTTTTCAACGTTGGGAATTTTTTATAAATTGTAAAATTAATGTCGAAAATCTCTACGTCAGAGCAATTCTACACTCAAAAAAAATTCATCACATATAATTTAGTTGAATCAAATTTAAATCAAAAGTTGAAACACTTTTAAATAAAAAACGAGTCTTATTTGAATTGAAGAAGCCCCCACATTCAATAAAAATGATTCCACTTTGTTATAAAAATGTTATTTTCATATCATAGTTTCTATCATTTAATATAAAACAAAACATTTTGTGCTTAACAAGACCACTTCGATACAGCGTTATTGAAATGAAGGCAGATTATTTGAATTAAAAAGAAATGTAAATAACGCCAAATCATATCTATATTTTTTATTTATACAACGATTTTTCTCTGAGTATAATAGTGTTAAGAGCAACTGCGCGAAATTTCAAGCAAATCGGTTTATAGTAACTAGAAATACCATGTCAACCGTATGGAAAACAGTAGTTTCGAGAAAAACGCGTTTAAAGTTTGGAGTCTCGTTTTGGGCAGTCTGAGTCGTTTAATGGTATGTTATACTTACATTTTTTTAATCAGCGATCTCTGCCTAATCCAATGTTCCTTCTTCCATTTCAAAAGCGAGATTTTCTGAAGCTCTATCAGCCAAACGAGCAGTTCGAACTTCTTTAAAAGTTTGTGAAGCTCGGAGCGGTTACTTTGTTGTTGATCACGTTTGCTGGTTTAGTTGGCATGTCACAAAAATATCTGTAACCCCAAAAATAATTCGAATTTTCTAAAAATCCTCTTAAGTTCTTATTCTTAAAGATCTAAACTTTGAAAATATGCAAACGAGAAAAAAATCTAGATCGGAATTCTCCCTTAAGGTTTTGAGCTTTCTAAGCACTTACCACTTCCAGTCAATTAAGGATCGAAAAACGTGAAAGCAGTTGCAGCATTTTCAATTTTTTTACAATTTTGTGATTATATTTCGTAATAATTCGAAGTCGGACCGTCAGTTAGGGTTAGTGTTTTTTGTCAGAACCCCATGCAGTGGCGGCTACCCACAATTTGCATAGTTGCGCGTACACCTTCACATTCAAAATCAAAATAAAAATGAAATTTTCTAAAGGACCCAATGAAGAAGACCATCTCTTTCTGAATCATATCGAAAAAACACTCGACTATCGAGAAATTAATTCATGTGATCATAAAACATCCAAACATGCGTGAACTTATGGCTTACATTGATGATGGCTCGCCCGGCTTAAACTATAAATCTACCAAACTATCCAACAAAAATTTTATAAAAGCTAAAATAGGGACTAAAAAGATATCAATGAGCAGAGCTAATAATAAAGATTCCTTAAGGAACTTCATAAATAGTCTTCAAAAGACTCCAACTTCCAACTTTGATGAGCTGATTGAGAAAATAACCAAAGCTAAGACAAAAGCAAAAGTAACGAAACAAGTTCGTGTACGAGTACAATCTTGGATCACTAAAGGTGTAATTGATGCATCAAACCGAAAACGAATTGCTTTCGAAAAATATAAAGCAGGTCCAAACTCCACGTTCAAGTAGCAGATCTATATACTTATGAAGAAGGAGTCGAATAAAGCTATCATGGAAGGGGGCCCGGTAGCTCTACTCGCTAATGCGTCAGGCCGAAAAGCGGCGTGCTACGGGGCCTGCGGGTTCGAGTCCCGCCAGTGCCATGGCTGTAAGTGTGAATGCGTGTGATTGCCCATGAGGGTGGCCAATGTGCCCAAACTGGTGGCCTAATGCTGGCCGCGTTCCCGGCAGCCTTCTTCACTAACCTAACCGAACCTAAGCTATCATGGACGCCAAAAAACATTTCGACAGGAATAAATTACAGCCGGAAATACCTCCAGATATTGGTACCATGTAAATGAGTTCTTGTCTAAACAACGAAACAACAAATCATTAACGTGCATAGAAGAACTATTAAAAAATTGGAACACTAATCACAGATCCCAAAGAAGAAGTAGCACAGCAGCTAAACAATTCGTTCGCTACGTTTGAGTACTAATCACCGAGCAACTGCAACTTTCATCACGTTCGAGATTCATATTGAGCCTAATATGTTCACTTCAATTCACTTACGTCCCACTGGACCTGTTGAAATATCTTAAATAATCGACATTTTTAAATCGAAAATTTCTCCTGGTCTGGATAGTATAGCAAAGGAGGATATAAAATTGCTAAAAAAAAATATTTTACAATAATAATTAAATAGCTAGCAGCTGGTTCTTCCCTTACTGTCTTAAATTGATGAAAATCCCTCCAATTTTCACAGGTAATGATCAAGCAGATTCACCATATTGTCACTCAATAGTAGTCACAAGTGTCCTAAGTAAAATATTTGAAAGAGCCATTCAAAAACAATTGCTGCCATTTATCAAGACTAACTCAATTTTGACGCCAGTTAAATATGGATCTCAAGAAAGCAATAGTGCCCTAGCAACAACATTAGATGCAGTATATTTCATCACCAATGGCTAAGATAAATGCGACTAAATACCGATCTTCGTGGACCTAAAAAAAGGTCTTTGACACCATTAACCATGACATCCTAATTCAGAGGCTCAAAATTTACGGAATCCATCACAACTTCAAGCTGTTGATAAAGAATTATCTCTTCAACAGGCGTATTATCACAATCAACAATATGCATAAAAGTCAGGAATGCACTATAAACATCGGCATTCCTCAAAGATCAATTCTTGGGCCATTGCTATTTTTACTGTACATAAGAAGCGTACAGGTCATTTATCTGTTGGGAAAAATAGATTTATTTGCTGATGGCACACTACTGCTATATTCCGGTAAAGATGAATTAAATCTCCAGCAAAATATAAATGATGATCAGGAAAATATTGGAATCAGCTCGAACAAAGCAAATTGATTATAAACATCCAAAAGACTAAAAATTTATTATTCCAACAAAAAAACAAGCAGCAAATTAATCCGTTCATACAACACAATTGGAAAAGCTCAGCTCAATTAGTTTAAAACTTTGGTTTAAAACTCCAGATGAGCAAATGTCTTGGCTTTAACATATCAATAGCATCAGACATAAAGAGGCGCCTACGATAGGAGTCCTGAACAAATATGAGTTTTTATCTTGAAACATGAAACTTGACATTTACAATGCGTCTATTTTGTCAATCGTCTCTCATAGAGCATATTTGTGGAAGCAAACAGTGAAACAAAACATTGACCTGGTCTGAATACTAATCACTAAGGTTATTAAGCCTATATTCAAAATGCCAACTCTGACTGCAAGTTTACAAGTGTGTCATGTGTGAAACAGGACTACTAAGCATGCAACAAATAATGGGTCTTGAACAAGGAAAGCTAATATAAGATATTTAACAAAAAACTCAAATGGTCATATGTTATAAAAAATGGTGAAGAAATAACTCAGAACTACGATCATTCCTTACAAACAGATAATGACGCCAACCAGATTTTTTTTCTAAATTTTTCTCTGGACACAAGTCTTGACGACAAGAAATAGACAATATTATATAAGCTCAGTAGTTAGTGTATAATGAAGTGCTTTCCCTTATACCAATATATAATTGTCTGGGAAGTACGACAGTTAACATACATATGTTGAGGAGCTGTGATGCACACGGACCGTGCAATTTGATTGACTGATGGAGAGAGTGGAAGGGAGGAGGTAAAAAAAAATTATTTTACTTACACATATAGCATGCATTGTTTCAACTACATTGAGCAAAGTATAATTCGTAATGGCAGCACATCTAACTCTAAATAATTTTCATCACTTTTTGCTCAAAGACTTTATTCTGCTTCATGCAGACCGATGGTACATATATTGGCTATCTTACCACATGCACTTTAGAAGCGCTTAGTACTTTCTGGCTACAATTAGTGGACTAGAAGGGTATGCAGTCGCAAATACTTTATGTATATAATTAGTAATGAAATCCTGTTTATTTTCTGTGTATGCCGAGTGCTATAATTGTTCATGTCCTTGCATTCTAAAATTGTTTTTTGTTGGAAGTTTATGGTACTGTCCTGAAAAAATAATATCTTAGAGCTACCATGATGCTATTCTCAGGGTCAAAACATAGCTCACAAAATATGAATCAATAAATATTATAAACACTGATGCATACCAATTGAATTTTATAATTTCTACCCCATTTTCGTATTTTCCTCAAATTCAAGCTTCGCAAACTCCAGTTTTAATCAAAACAGTGTATCGAAAAGTTAAATTTCAATGTTGTCAATTACGGGCATTTTAAAACTGAGATCAACTCCACCTATGGCAACCGGTTTGGGGCTAGTATCGAATATTTGCATAACAAAAAATGTCAGAATTGGCATGAAAATTCTTTGCTATACAGGTAGCTTAAAGTTTATGTTTACACTACAGAATCAAGTGTCACGGGTCTTTAATGTCTCGTCAAAATTTGTTCGTTCAATGATTATGTTAAATATTCTGTCAATAAATGCTGTCACCCATTGTCTTTTCCCGAAATCTATTGGATTTTTCCAACCTACCTAGGGTTACTATGGGATTTCTTATAAAACAAGTAAAATAAATACATTTTCTACCAAAATTGCATGTGGAGTACAGGTTCATTCTACTTATTAAAGCTAAGTCACGAGTGGCTACAAGATTTTTGACTCGAATCTTTTGAATACAACTTTACAATATAAATAACTATATTGCTTGACAAACCTGCCGCCACATATAAAAAATTATTTCAGTACTGTTGGAAAACTTCGAATCAATTTCAAACACACGTTTTATATCTTATTAGAAAAAAGTACCTGCGATTGTCCAGTATTTTGGCTCACCTAAGTTGAATGATTCTTTCTTCATCTTCGGCAGTATATTTTTAAGTTACTACATATTTTGTACGGATCTGGTTTTCGCTTGACAAAAATTTATTGTGTATTTCATCAGAAAGTGTGTAATGAAAGTCAATAAAAAATACAAAAAGCAAAGTTTAGAAAAAGATACTTTATAAACGCATTTTTTTCGGGTATATAGTAAAAACTTGAAGAAAAAAACGATATTATTTCGTATTTGCTTTTAATATTTTCCTGGTTGATTCATACCAAAATGGACTCATGTACTGAGAAACATGTTTACAAAATTCTTCTTTACACACATATTTACCTATTGCAAACTGTACAAATGGTACATTAAAGCTATGTAGATATGCTAGTAAATATTTTCAAAAGACCCACTACTTATGATGAACAACATCACTTTCATCATTATTACACCGGAAATTACTAGTGTACGAACCAGGCCAACATAATTCGGGACAGAGCTTGTACGCCATTAACGTTACGCCAAACGATCATAAACATAGCTATGTCATAATCATTCGAAAGGAAGTAGCGGAGATATTCATTTTTCACACTTCAAGACGAGAGAAGTTCCTCCATCCATTTGCTTTATATTACAACCGTCCTTGATTACGACCATCCGACAAACGGTTATAGCAAACAATCAAAAAAAGTTCCTGCTCCTCAGACGATACTCCGCTTGGCCGTTGAGAGCTTTATGTTGCGCTGAAAATGCGAACGAATGCGAGATTTCCTTAAATTTCTGCTCGAAAACCTATTTCATCAAGAAATTCTATTTATCTTTATGATACACCTATCTTCCGCTGGTAGCCATATGCTGATAGTAAGATATAATAAAATCTTACGTTTGGATCTGACCCTGATCAAAAATGGTTTTTGCTACGGCTGGTGTGGAAGATTTTGAAAGTTAGATGATAAATTTTTTTTCCAAACATTCAATATAAACAAGTTTGACAAAAAGACTTAGTTCTGCTCAGCAATCTCTCCAACAAATATCATTAACATTATTAAAGATTTCTATAGAATGTGTGCACGTTAGCTTTCAGTAAGAACTTTTGTATTTTTGAGATTTTCGCTGGTGCTCAGATCAGTATTTGCTTACACGCCCAGCAAAAAATATGATCAGGCATATCAGGCTAAGGCTTAAATAATGAATAGTTCTGCAGAATAATTCCGTCTGCATTGGCATTTCTATGAATAGACTTGCATATGTCAGAAGTGATAGGATCGCTTTAAAAGTTATAGTTAAAAGTGATAAAAGTTAAAAAAGGTACGTGTGAAAAGTGAAAGGATTGATCTTAGTGTTTAATCGGTATAAGAGTGTAATTAATTATATAGATTAAATATGTACGAATTTTTTAATCATTGAAATAAAATAAACCAGTTTGGGAAGACAACTATATTTAGTAAGCGTAAACATAAGGATTATCAATTAACAATAGTAAGCTTTAGAGTAAGGCTTAACCTAATCATTGTATAAGCCTGATCATAAGGCACATATAATGCTAAAAACGGTATGCCTTAGAACCAATGACATGGGCCATGTTAAAATAAGGGATAAAATAAGGTAAAATGTATGCAGACTTTTTTCCCTTACAAGAGACAGGCCTTTTGCACTAAGGAATAGATTACACCTAATTAAGCCTTATATAATGATTAAATTGTTTGACGGGCGGTAGCATAAATACTATGGTCTTATAAAAAAAGCTCTAGCGCATCAGAGCCGCTATCTTTAACCCTTCGCTATAGCGTGTTTGAAATATTGACACTTTTCATTCGTTGTGTGGTAAATACATTTACAACTAATTGAACATTATGGCACTCTGTGATGCTGCTTGCTGCTTGGACAAGAAAGATACCTTACCCATGGTGACGTGTGCTGGCTTTTGTTCGCTGACGTACCATTCGAAATGTGTTTCGCTGCCGGGAAAGTGCACTGATGTGATCTCTAATCGAGACTCGGGGGTGTACTGGTTCTGTGTGAAATGCAGAAAGCATTCTATGGCTTCCTATGCTTTTTGTCTTCGTTCCGCTAAGTCGGCCATCGATATGCTGGCGAGATCTCTTGCTAAATTAACGGACGAATTTCAATCCACCAGCAAGGAGGTTGATCTGCTGGTCCGTATTGCCAACGTTGAGCAACCTTCAAGATCTTCATCCGGAGGGCTGAATAATGACTGTGTTTTACCGAGCCCACCTGGTTCCCCGCCAGCTATGCGTACTCGTTCGCGGGGTCAATACACTGCTTCGAAGCCTCAGTTGCTGCCTCAGCTGCAGCCATCGCAACTATTAATGCCTTCACCTGCCGTGTTCAACACACAGGAATGTCTACAGCCTGAGAGCCGTGTAAAGTCTCCGACCGTGCCTACTAACGATATTGTGGTATGCTCACCGGCTACATCCACAAGTGCTAAGAAGAGCGCGAGTCAGCCATCGGCCATCACACCGGTTCCGGTGACTGATCTTCCCCGTGCCACTCCTCTATTAACAGTTGTGCGTCCACCGTTACAAATATTTGTATCGCGGCTCACATACTCTACGACGGCTGAAGACATTAAGTCGTATATTTTAACAAGGCTGGGCCGCGTTCTTTCGCTTCTAACGTGCGCGAAACTGACTAAGGACAATCTGGACACCCAAACCATCGCTTCGTTTCGAATTACTTTGCCTCCTGGCTCGGAAAAGGCTCTCCAAATCAATTTCTGGCCTCCTGGCACCTTAGTTAAGGAGTTCATTCCAAGACCTCGGAAAAACTTCCACACGAATTCATCGCGGAGCTTTCGAAACTAAACTCATCAACAAGCAGAGCTTGAACCGACCTCTTAAAGTTTACTACCAGAACGTTCGTGGTCTGAGGACCAAGGTTAATTATGTAAAGATCTCCTCGGTAATCGCGTCTGATGACATTGTCTGTCTTACAGAGATCTGGTTGTCTGGGGATATATACAGTAATGAAATCTTTCCACTTCACACTGTTTTTCGTAGAGATCGGAATCGATCTGCGTGTAATATTTCACTAGGAGGTGGTGTTTTAATTGCTATTCACAAATCTCTGAATGGAACGCTCTGCAGTGACTTCATTCCCTCCGTACCGGTCGAATGTGTGATTGTCCGTATTTCCCCTTCACCATCTGTAGTGCTGCTTGTTTCCTCTATCTACATTCCTTGTAGTAGCCCCGTACTGGTATATGAATGTTTCTTTGCGGAACTCTCGTCCTACCTTAATAACCGCTTCCCTTCTGCTTCCTTACTTTTATGTGGTGACTTTAATATGCCGTCGCTTGTTTGGGATGATACTTTCTCAAATATTAGTAAATATTAGTAATATTAGTTGTAGTAAATACAAAAGGTCTGGCTCTCTTAATGACCTTTTGAATTTTCAAAGATTACGGGCTGCTGCTAAAAAGCAGCCAATGACGCAATGCGTGCCTACCTGGAGCATGTCGAAACTTCTATTAGTTCCGACAATCCTAAGCCTTTTTGGTCTTATATGTATAAAATCCCTTAAAACCTTCTCTGGCATTCCTTCTCCCATGTATCTTCATGATAAGTCTGCGTCCTCACCTCAGGACTCCTGCGAGCTCTTTGTTCAAGTTTTTTCTTTCTTTACCTCCCATCTCAGTAGTTCTTCGTCTTCAACAATTTTTCCCACGCCTGATCGTACCCTTTCCACTGCTTTAACTAATCCTTTGGAAGTCGAATCATTAATGTTGTCCCTCGATGGAAGTGCTAGCCTCGGTGCTGACGGCATTCCGAATTTTTTCACCAAATCACTGTCTTCCTCTTTGTGTGTTCCTCTGTCAATAATTTTCAACATTAGCATCTCCATCGGTGCCTTTCCTGCCCTTTAGAAATCCGCCAATATATATCCCATTCATAAAGCTGGCGATACTTCTTCCATCCCTAATTACCGTCCTATATCCCTTCTGCCATATTTTAGTAAGCTCCTCGAAAGAGTAGTCTACAATAGAGTGTACCCTTTTATTCAGCCCTTGCTGGCCAGTGAACAACATGGATTCGTTAAAGGTAAGTCAACGGTTACAATCTTATTGTCTTTTACAAACACCGTTGCTTCCGCAAGCAAAAGCAAGTAGATGTCCTATATACAGACTTTGCCAAGGCTTTCGATTCTGTGAACCATGTTGTTCTTCTGTCAAAGTTAGCAGGGATTGGTCTCTCTGGTGTCCTCTTTTCTTGGTTCTCCTCCTACGTTTGTGATCGTTCTTGTGTTGTGATTGTTAACTCTTGCTCTTTTACACCCTTTTTTCCTACCTCAGGAGTTCCGCAAGGATCTATTCTTGGTCCTTTGTTGTTCCTTTTGTTTGTTAACGATCTTCCTTCCCTCTTTAATTCACCTTGTCTTTTGTACGATGATGATCTCAACATTTTCAGAGTGATAGAATCCGCTGGTGACTGTTCATTATTGCAGAAAGATTTGGATACTTTGGCTACTGGTGCGCAGCGAATTCTCTCACTTTGAATGTTTTGAAGTGTCGTCAAATGTCTTTCACCCACAAAACATCCCCTCTTCTCTTCTCCTACTCTGTCCTCGGCTCCCCTCTCAATGTTGTTGCTAGTTTCAAGGACCTTGGCGTGATCTTCGATTCCAAGTTGAAGTTCGATTTACATATTTTACACGTCACTGCCAAGGCTTCTCGTTTCTCCGGCTTCATCATTAGATCCTCTAAACGTTTTGTTAATCTTTCCACTCCTCTATATCTATTTTTTTCCTTCGTTCGTTGTGTTCTTGAATACTGTTGCCAAATTTGGTGTCCACATTACGCATACTTGATTGCTGCTGTTGAATCCGTGCAACGCAGATTCACCCGCTCATTGTTCTATAAGTTCAATATTCCGTATTGCGATAACAGTATGCGCCTCTCCATCCTTCAAATTCCTTCCCTTGAGTCACGTAGAGTGTTCTTCGATGAGTGCCTCCTCTTTAAACTTTTCAACGGCTGTATATTGGTGGACCCCAGCATTCACCTTTCTGTTAGAGATTCGGGCCGTCCTAATAGAACATTTTTTGAAATTTAACGTTACATTTGCCCGTACTGACACCTATTTCTTTTCTCCTCTTTTGCGTTTGCCTCGTCAGCATAATAACCTTAGCCTTGGTCCTCTGCCTCGAACATTAGCTAT
>OX376374.1:58236980-58291480 GCA_947369275.1 Nemotelus nigrinus | reverse complement strand
ACCCTGTCGGCGAAGACTGAAAAAGCTGCCCGGTTTTCGAAATTGGAGGACGCGGTCATTGGACCGAGACAACTGGAGGCGTCACCTGCGAGAAGCCAAGGCCCGAGAGGGACTGTAGTGCTACGACGACGACGATGAATATTGCTTACAATGAGTTCCATTTGGAACATTTCTCATGAAGCGGACAACGAGAAAAAAATCGAGGCTCTGGATTTCGTTCATATTGTGCACATTAGTACTTCTAAAAGATGTGAACGTGGATACACAAGTTTTTTGTTTTTATGAAGTTTAGTTGCCGAGCTATAAGCTTCGGAATAATTGACGAAATTGATGAAAGGTTTTGCTGGAAACCGATTCTGAAATTGAAAAAAAAAAATTTAAAAAACATTAAACATACTGATTGGTATAGAAAATTAACTGTTCTTATTAATTTTGGAATTAGATTTGAAAACATTTTTTCCTCTGTGTGAAACCGGAAGTAAACATTACAACTCGTAGTTTGAATAATTTGAACCTGGGGTTAGGCTGGCTGAATACTTGAAAACGAGGTCATAGCATTTAGATAATTAGTGCTAAATAAAGAGAAGAAATAGTAAAACCGTCATTGACCTGTGCAAAAGGGATATTAGTTCGAACCTCGATTCATGCGTTGGTCCCGTGTGCATCAAAGGACGAAGTCTGGTGAGCCGAACATCTCATCTATGACTCAGAGCCTAAAATTACAGTGGCACCTACAGCTGTCACGACGAGCTAACTGGGACCCTACCTACCAGAGTATAGTCAGCCCAGACCAGGGTAGGTGACAACTGACATAGAAGTTGAATGTGGATCGTTATTGTAAATTTTTTCAATTTTCCTCTTGCGGAAATAATAAAAACCAAAACCGATGTTTTGTTAATCATTCAAAATTAGTGGCCGACCATGATCAGATGATTTCGAAATTAACTTGCATTTTAATTTGAGACAAATCTACTGGTCTAAAATAAACACATCCACCAGTTTTTATCTTTCCTAGTTGTTCTTTCATTATGGGGATTGATTCATAAATTTAATTTTTAAAGCTCAAGGCAATAACTTATTCCCAATTCTTCAGTTTAACAGTAATGCTCAGAATTTCGCACCCGCGACAAATAATCAAAATTGCTAGGTTTGAATTGTGCTATTCAGTAACTTTAAGCATTTTCGATTCCTTGACTAGTATCTTCAGTACTGCTTTCTAAGAAGAAACGGTCTAGCGCATCAGAACCACTAGAAAACTGATTTTCGAAGATATTACCTTTGAGTGACTTGACGTGACTTGACTATGAAGACGTAATACAATTCTTTGTAGTATCATATCAGCAGCAATAAGTTGACCATAACATGCTCGTGCTTAATCAACCTATCTTTTGAATTTCGTTTTCATTTTGATGAGCCAGAGGTTGCTACAATAAACAATAATCAAACTGCGGAAGCTGCAATAGGCTGGTCACGTGCAACGAATGAACGAGCATCGAGTATCTAAGAAGGTATTCGACGGAAGGGCGGATGGTCGAAGACCAGTGGGAAAACCCAGAAAACACTGGTGTGACCCTGTCGGCGAAGACTTTAATTGACGAAATTGATGAAAGGTTTTGACCGATTCTGAAAACCGATTCTGATCTTCAGTTTAACAGTAATGCCCAGAATTTCGCACCCGCGACAAATAATCAACATTGCTAGGTTTGAATTGTGCTATTCAGTAACTTTAAGCATTTTCGATTCCTTGACTAGTATCTTCAGTACTGCTTTCTAAGAAGAAACGGTCTAGCGCATCAGAACCACTACAAAACTGATTTTCGAAGATATTACCTTTGAGTGACTTGACGTGACTTGACTATGAAGACGTAATACAATTCTTTGTAGTATCATATCAGCAGCAATAATAGATTTATTATTTCACAAAACATGGCTTTTTGTCAGAAAAAATCCTTCAAGGTGAACTCGTGGATGACAAAGAACCGCGGGCGGATTCTTACAGCGGCGACTTTGAGGATCGCTTAAAGTAGGTTTGTCCCACGAATCGATTGTAAGCACAATATTTTTCCATGTGCAATATGGTTCTCGGTATCCATGTAAAATTTGAGCAACGATAAAATAAGTCAATTTTTGAAAATATTTTTGCACGTTTGAGCGCTTGTAAGTTGTTGATTGTCCCGCCAAATAATTGTAAGTGGTCATTTTTCGACAACGTCTGATGTCAATTGACTTCCCCTCAAAATGTGAACGACATTTATATCAGGTTTTTTTTCTATTGTTTATTACATGTTGTCAACACTTCTGACAACAAATGGTCTCGAGGTGCGATGTAAGTGGTCACTTACTGTGATAAGCACAAATAAATTGAAGACCCTGATATACTTTCATTGACGATGAAATCGGCACGTTTTTACTGTCGCTGGCTCCCGGACTATAAGTGGGCTATTCTATTGACGTGCTGAAAAATGCATTTTTTCGTTACTCATTTTTTAATTAGAGAATTAAATCCCAATACCAGGTAGATGTTCATTACGGTCTACAATGTGTTTACGATTTTTATGCCAATATTCTCGGAAAAACAATGAAAGAATTATTACGGATTTTCCAAGTGGGCTATTCAAATGATAAGGAGTGTATATATACATATATATATATATATATATATATATATATATATATATATATATATATATATATATATATATATATATATATATATATATATATATATATATATATATATATATATATATATATATATATATATATATATATATATATATATATATATATATATATATATATATATATATATATATATGTATATATATATATATATATATGTACATATATATATAAACATATATATATATATATATATATATATATATATATATATATATATATATATATATATATATATATATATATGATTGATTTTCGGTGAAACGAGCTTAATACTAATGTTCTTCGAAAATCAGTAAAAATTGGGCAAATCGACAATTTTTCCTGTGGCTTCCGGCCAATAATCGTGAAAATACAAGCAAGACGTGACGGCAACAACAGAGGGCAAATTCAATTAACCATTTTACATATTCACAAAAATAGCTACAAATCTATCCACAACATTTCTGTTACTTCTCTACATCTATTTTGCCTCCTTTCTTAATATAATTCAATAGCCCAAAACTAAACAAAAGTCGATTAAATACCTATTCTTAGTGACCTCCAAAATAAAAATCGTCTTCGATATTTTTAATTAAGTGTATTTACTTCTATGGTCAAAACGATATTTCTCATCACTTATGCTACAATTCCTTCACAACTCAATTTAATTTCATCCATCAATTTCATTTTCATTGAAACATGACGCATTTTATGACTGTATAAAAGTATATTAAAAGTTTCCAGCTTTAATGGCTGATCTACAGTCTGTATCCTAGTTGTTGCCGTTAGTACCTACCCTATTGAATTATTCGACTTTGATATCAAGTAGTGTGAAAACTGACAGGGTAACTTTTTCATAACGATCCCCCATGAATGAATGATAGGAAGCTTTTAAAACGAAATTTTATGAGAAATTCAAAGCCTTTTTATGATAGCGTTTATTATCTACGGCTGTCATCAAGACCTCGCGCGCCAGAGCGTTTTCATTTAAGTGCTAAGATTTTTGAATGGTTGGTGATGAGGTTTTGAAAAACGCACTTGAATACGTGTGCTAAACTCAAAGCTCTAACAACTTAAATGAGTTTTGTCATAATGACTTTATGAGACTTGAAAAAGTATTTTTAGCACATACTTATCGTATAATCTGTGCGGATTGACAAGCAACCGATTTGGTTGCAGAGTACTTTTTAAAACTCTTGAATACCCTTGAATAATACAAGCTACGCCTGGTGGTGTCATGATCAAGCAATATTAGTATTGGAAAAAAAACACGATAACACTCATTAGTGCCAATAATATAACTTAAAGATCAATCACTCGACCTAACACCGCAGGTAGTGCCAGTAAAATTAATTAAGTTTCCAAAATCAGTAGCAATTGCATAATCAAAAGCCACCGCCGGTTACAATATTCCGTCGGCACATTCTTCTAGACACAAATTTCCTTTTGAATTTTTTGCAATAATTGAAATTCAGCATTTATTGTTCGCTACTACTCGCACTTGTCGGCCATTCCTGCTGCAATAAACAAAAATCCTGAAATTCTCTTCAGGACTTTTAATTAAATTCCAAGACCACGCTAGCAGAAAGCTACGTTGTTACGATGCTTCTCCGTTCATTGCTGTTTGCCGCATGGAAGCGAATAATGAAAACGACGTTTATTACTGGCTCACGGCTTTCCCAGTTTCGCTGTGTGGAAAATTCGACTATTGTTCGTGGTTGCGAATTGCTACCGCTGAACTCACTTTTCACTAAACGAAAATAGTTTCTGCACTGAATTCCGCATTTTTTTTCGTTGAACCTGATTTCGCACAGACAGTCCCGACCAGCAAACTACTCTACGGAAAATTTCGTTTCATTCAATGCATTCGTTGAAGCAAACCTGGAAAATCCACTCTCAGTTTTGGAAAAGCTAAGTGGCGAACGTGCCTAACAAGCAGTATAAAGTTTGGATAGGAGAAAGGTGAGCTGTCGTGAAACTCACTATTTTAGAATAGTGACGGGTTCGTTGCGTAAATGAATGAGGAATGTGTGAGATAGTGAAATAACGTCCTGTTTAAGCAAATTTCGCCATGGTCATAGCGGCATTTTGAAGATGAATCAGTTTTTTAGCCAATGCATTTTAAGTACGCACACTTAAATCTCAGATAAATACTATTGTTATATTAAAAACGACTTTCCTTTGTGCTGAAAATTTAATTGAAATACAAATCCTTTCGACTTTTCCAAATGCCTTTGGATTAATCTAGAAATGCAAATTTGAATGAGCTGCTACTGCACTTCGAACGTGACTATTCGAAACGTGACTTCGATATTAATGGTTTTCAAAACAGGCGGAGGAGAGGGTTGAGTTGCTCTTGCAACTGGCAGTAATTGTAATTTCCAAGCGTTGAAAAGCGGTGTTTCTAGAGAATCGAATCGACAAGAGTATGGGCGAGCGAACACTCGTAAATTTAAGCAGAACATTTATCACTTGAAGCCTCTTCTTTCTTTCGATTAATTGAATTTAAATGAACCTGGTCGTGACGTTTCAAATACAAGATTGAGACTAAATAATAATTATGTTCGAAGGAAGTATTTAAAATGTGATTGCTCATTTTTGCTAATTTAGTGAAATGGCCATAAAATTGAAGAATTGTGAGCGTCAAAAGTGAGTGCACACCTTTCATATTTGTTTTTGAGCTTAAATAAAAAAAAATACTGATTGAATAATATTTCTGATTGAGTTATATCAAACCTTCATTTCATACTTTAATTCCATATATTAAATAACAAAGGAACAAACGCAAAAATCAAAAGTAAGTGCACACTTGGTCAAACGTTGCTAGATTCTAGCTGTAAACAAAGTCACGGATCTTTCACTATAACGGAATACAACTTCAATTTAATTTCTAGGAAACAGCAATCGCTAAAATTCTTGGCAAAGTCATTTATGAAGGAGTTAGTTTGATTTAAAACGTGCTAGAAGAAAGGTGTGAAAATGAGGAAAGAAACTTAGCCAGAAACTCGAAAAATTATAGTGATATAGTGCATTGTGAAAGTAAAAGTTTACGGGAAATAGGAAAAATGGTAAAACGACCACACAGTGCAGTTAAAAAAGTTAAAAGTAGCTGAAAATTATTCCGAAAAAAACTCTAGCGCACTTGAACCGCTAGAAACACTAATGTTCGAAAAACAGTAGAAGAATTGTGCAGGTTTTGAGTGCATATTCCACCACATGAGCTGCTTATTACGGCCAAACTGTTTCAAACGCCACGTTTTACTTTGGTCTCAAGAATGCATTATAACTCATGTGGTGGAGGGATTCAGGTATTACCACTGGCATGAATTTCAACGTTTACGAGAGCAAAACACGGGTTAATTATATTCGTTATCAGTTGCTTATTTCACAAAATTTTGAAAGCAGCATCTCATATAACATCAATGAAGAAAATGCTCGGTGCCTGCAGCACTGTAACTGAAGTTGGTGTTTGGGGCTGCGATCCGAAAAATTTGCAGAACTTTGGGAATTGAAACATTGGTTATTTATAATCATTGTAAAGGTTTCCGGTATGAATACTAACTGTAGGCATTTATTGATACAAAAGTAGCACAACAGACTCGTGCTGGCAACCTTTCGCCAGTATCAAAGCCAAGAATATATCACGTCTGCTTCACGTTATTATATTACATTCGAAGTTATAGGAGTATAAAGAAATTTAGAGTTACCTGCAGCGAGTTTTTTCAAATAATCGAAAACTTAATATTTGCTGTTTATTGTCACTACAATATCATTACCATTTGAAAATTTTACGATAAAACCGCTTAATAAAGATATTGCAATTAAACACAAAACCAACAATAGCTGGCAACCCTATCGCGTTTTTTCAACCAAATTTGGCCTGAATAATGTTTATAATAGGTTTCATTAATTGTATGAAATTCATATTGATTTCATGACTGCACTGGAGATTTAGGGCAAAAAGTTTTATTTTCCTGAGTGAATTTTCAAAACCAAAGACACAAAAATTACCATAGCTGGCAGCAACAATCGAATTTTTCAACTAAATTTCTACCAAACAGGGTTTAGAGTAAAGTTCAGCTACTGTGTCAATTTCATGAAAATCTGGTAACTTATTCACATTTCATAGGGCAAAAAGCAGTTTTTTTTCTTTGTAATTTTTCAAGACGGCACCACTGGCACAGAGTTGCCCACAATTCAAAATCGCTTCTATCAGATCTGGTCCTACTTAAGTCCAATGCATTCTGTAAATTTCAGTTGTATCTGATGGTTGGTTCGTAAGTTCCCGTGAACAGAAGTTTTTGGTGCTAAAAATATAGGTTAACTGGGAGAGGGTTACCGTTCTTGCCCGACATGAAATTTCCAAAGTTTAACTTTGAACGTGTAGATAAAGCATAAGATTTGTATACAGATTGGTTTTATTGTAAGAAACGGAAATTTTTTTAGGATATTCGATGGTTTGAATGTTTTCACTTCCAAATTTTTATTTTTTCAAATTTAAGACCCCACAATTGTCATAGCTGGCAGCTCCAACCGAATTTTTCGGCAAAATTTCTATCAAACGTGGTTTAAAGTAAGGTTCAGCTATTGTATGAATTTCGTCAAAATCGAACGATTGAATCAGAATTTATAGGGCTAAAAGCAGTTATATTTTTAAGAATAATTGACATTTAGTGAGACCTGGACCTATTCTGCATATACATCAATGTATCCTGAAAGTTTCAGCTCAATCGGATGGCGCGTTCCCGAGATTATGTCACTGAAATTTTTTGATGATATATATATATATATATATATATATATATATATATATATATATATATATATATATATATATATATATATATATATATATATATATATATATATATATATATATATATATATATATATATACAGTGACATGCAAAACTGTTCACGAAATTTAGTACTTTTGATATTTTTGCCGTTGTTGAATAAGAAGAGTGAAATCAAAAATTACTTTTAACATCAGCAAATATTTTATTCTTTTTCAAACAACACAAAACGAAAAAACAATGGTAATTCTTTATAATACACCGTAAAAGTAATAATATATTGCTGAGTTTTGTGAACACTTTTGCGGGTGGCTCACATTGTCATTTTTAATATTTTGTGTAGCCTCCTTTGGCCTTAACAACTGCTTCAATTCGTTTTGGCATGCTTTTGATAAGATTATCTAGCAGTTGCGAAGAAATTTTGTCCCATTCATTTTGAACTTTTTCCCAAAGCTCATCAACACTTTCTGGAGCCTCCCTATTTGCCACCAACCGTTTTTTAATAACTGACCACAAATTCTCAATCGGATTAAGGTCTGGTGATTGAGTAGGCCATTTTAGTGTCCTTATATTTTGATTCTGCAGTCATTCCTTTGTTATTTTAGCAGTGTGTTTTGGATCATTATCGTGCATGAAAATCACGTCTTCAGTTTCGCAACCGAAAACGTTGATACTCGGAAGCAGAGAATCATCCAGGATGTTTATATAGTCCACTGCACGCATTATTCCGTTGACTCGGCGTAATTTTCCCAACTTGTTGCCTTTAAAACAGCCCCAAATCATCAAGGAGCCTCCACCAAATTTCAAAGTTTTCCTTACATTGTGATCGCGTAGCCCTAATGTTGGGTCCACCCAAGTCCTCCCATCAGATCCTAGTCGATTGATTTTAGTCTCATCCGACCATATTACAGTCTTCCAATGAGCAACAGTCCAATATCGGTGCTGTTTGGCAAACGCCAATCGTGCTTTTTTATGGTGTTCTCGTAATAGTGGCTTCTTGGCTTTTGTTTTGGCTTTTAACCCTGCACTTTTTAGACATCGACGAACTGTATCATTAGATACACTGACACCACGTGCACTTCGGAGTTCTGCATTGGCTTCTACGGCATTTTCCACGGCACCAGTAACAACCATTCGACGTAAATATCGCTCAGATTCGGGGGATAACAATTTCGGGCGCCCACCTTTCGAACTTGCCACGTCAATTTTGAATTCTTTTTTTACTTTAGCAACAAGCCCGATGGATACACAGCGGTTGGTAGCGATCGCCCTCATCGAATATCCCAATTTAATATCACTAGCGATCGATTTTCGCAAAGCGACACTAATTATTTTAGTCATTTTTCAAATTCTATAAAAACGAGAAAACTTTAAGTTAAATCGAGAGAAAAATGTTAAATTATACGAAAAACATTAGCATTTACCTCAACATAAATTAAAACTGCTGAAATTCAATTAACAATCAAGTTGAAATTGCTGTCTATCAAAACAAATTTCGTACACGCAAAACTGTTCACAATACTGAATTGAAATGAAAACTAGTTTTAAACACATGCATGGAGACAATTCCAAGACACAAACGCCAATGTTTACTCGACTGCCGTATCTTCTTGTAAAAAATTGTTTGATTGCGATACTTACAGTGTATCGTAGAGAAATTCGAGCTGAGTACATATGATAGAAAATCATGAACAGTTTTGCGTGTCACTGTATATGTGATCAGTATCGTAGAGAAATTCGAGCTGAGTACATATGATAGAAAATCATGAACAGTTTTGCGTGTCACTGTATATATATATATATATATATATATATATATATATATATATATATATATATATATATATATATATATATATATATATATATATATATATACATATATTTTAATTAATACTAATGTTCTTCGAACATTAGTAAAAAGCAAAAATTATGCTAAAAAATATAGAAACTATACTTATGATTTTATAGAATATAGCACGTATGAAGACGATAGTCTCGTTTCTCCTATGATTGATCCAAGATTTTGCTAGGAAATTTGGGAAGCTATGGTAGGCTGGAGGTAAGGGTAAGAGTACAATGAGTATACTGGCCTGAGTGCTTAGAGGTGCTAGGCGCCTCTCCGCTCAATCCACCTTCACACACACACAAAACCAACAAGGCTTCTGGTTGGTCCGGTTATAACCTTACAAGCTCTACTCCTTTTACTACCACTTTTTCTTTTTACTTATTTATTTTTTACGTGTTTCTATCATCATAGATTATTGTTGTCAAGTATTGTTTTCACGCTATAAATATCTTAACGATGGTGCAGAGTACGTTCAGCGTAGATTTACTCACTCATTGTAGTTTAAATTCAACATCCCTATACTGTGGATATAGTGATCGTCTGTCTCTATTCCAAATTCTTTCAAAAGATTTTCGACGAATAGTAATCGAATAGTAAAAACATATAAGGCCAGTTGTTCACCGATATCGTTGTATTCTGCGCATCATTTGAAATTACTCTTAACTTTTTTAAGGTTAAGTAATACCTCAGTGAACTTGCCTGTTGGAGAGAATTCTTTTCAGCACATTTTCAAACATTCCGATTCGCGTTTCATCTTTTATATCACATTAATACTAGTATACCAGAGCGATATAAAACAGAGCGATATAATAGGTATGTTTGCATTTTATACGACAAAGTTTTTTCCAATGGTCATCAAATCATTCCTCAAACTTAAATAGGTCGTAAAGTGTATATACCAAATACTGAAGACCGTCCTTAAAGCCGAAATCCTTGATGATGTACAGCGTGAGTCTTCTCAAACTCTAGCTTTGACTTCCTTGAACCGATAATGACATGATGTTATAATGGAACCAGCTTCACAGTCTGCTAAGCCTCACCAAAGTTCCGGAAGCCACTCAAAATCAAAACGCAATTCTAGACTTGAGCTCGAAACTTTGAATTTCGATTATGATGCCAATCAACGAAAATATTACACCACTTGGCAAAGAACGGAATCGATCTATTTCCGAGGAGACAGGAAGCATTAATATTATGGATCGTAGATGCTTTGAACTGATGCTGATACCATTGCTGCGATAGGTACGCGTGGTTCATAAAATGGTGTATTAATCTTCCGTCAGATTCCTCTTTCCGTATATTTTGCTAGATGCTGTCTCTTGCCCGTACATGCTGCCTGATGAATTTGACTGAACTCGAGCTTTCAACAAGGATCTGAAAGAACTTGTGAGTAACGAGACCGTTGAATAATTCATTGCGTCGAGGAAGTCGGATTGGAAATCAAATATGCTTTGTATGGAATTCCATTAGCGGGACTATGATACGTGTACCTAGTGAATTACTGGCGAGACTGAATTGAATATATAATGAAATTAGTGCACTGAGGAGTTTCAATAAGGGATGGTAAATTACTTTAGAGGATCAAAATATACATTTCACATATGCTATAGCATCTAATTACATGTATAAATTAATAGTTTCGGAACTAAATACATCTGAGACTTCCAACCGAAAATTTGAATTGGATTCGAAATGATCCTATTTCCACAGCTCATAATTTAGTTGAGGAGAAAATCAGTGTAGAAATATTAGGGAAACCCGATTGATAGGAAAACGATAGCTGAAAAAGGGTACATTGGCGTGGTTTATTATTTAAGTGCATTAATCTTGCAGCGCTGGTAATGTCTTTTAATATCTTTTTTTAATGTGGTAGTTTTTGTAACTATTCAAAACGACTCTAATCCAAGGAGGTAGGGTTCCGTGAGATGTTTTTACACCTATTCAGTAAAATAAACAAAACTATATGTTGAATAAACTTATTAGCTGGTCAGGTAAAACAACCAGAGATTCGTATATTTAGGAAGATTTTTTAAAAAGTGTAGCTATTGCTAATATTTTCCTCCATGTGTAACTTAGCTTTGGCCGGCACAACTGTCGGCCTTTGCTCTCGCTCTCGCTCTCTCTCTCTCTCTCTCTCTCTCTCTCTCTCTCTCTCTCTCTCTCAGGGACAATGAAACAAAAAACCATTTTTTTTAACACGGTAGTGCTAAATTAAAATTCGAAAAATCTCACTGTCTCAAGTTGGAGAAGGTTTTTCTGAAGCTTTTTCAAGCAGGTAAAATCTCACGATCATAGTATTGGGTAAAACATCCAATTTACGTTGAAAAATACGCAATAATCCGTCTTAGAAAAACCACAAAAGATTATAAATAAAACTAAGACTCAAATATTAATCACAGCTCAACTACATTTCTCCCTGACATTGCCCTTTCAGACAACTCGTCTATCATTTACGAAGACGATTAACAATATGAGTAGAACGCTAGCTCACATAGCAATTGATTCAAGGATTTACATACCAAGTCAGTTGCGTTTAGTACAATGGACCTGCTTGTATTTGTATGCAAACTAGGTTCAACCTATCACTGAATGCAATAAAATCATTCAACAATCAGTGGTAGATGTGTTGTATGCTGTATTTGTGGAGTCATGTGTAATTTTGTGGATATGGTGACTGGCCAGCAAGCACTGTTCCGCAACAAGCTAACGAAACGAAACAATGTGAACAAAAAGTAAGAATTGTATATTCTGTCAAGTATGAAACTCAATATGCCGTTAAGTGTTCCAGCACAAAGAATGGAATGCAACCAAAAACAAAATCTTTCAGGAGATTGCGTTCTTCTCGTTGAACCATTTACAAGTACAAACATGTATTTATATGTACATGCAATCAACGTCTGCGTAAAAGAGAAATAATTGAGTCAGGCATATCGATGCTTACCGGAGTAGGGGTTATCCGACGAAGCTATTTTTGAGTCCTTTTTATTTAACACTTTTGATATGAGCACCTTTTCCATTATCTAAGAACTTTATTGTAAAACTAATGGCTTTATCTTCTTCAAGCGCTTTGTTTGAAAAGCCAATTTTTTCTCAAGATTTGAAAACTTTATTTTCTTTCCAAAGTGTCCATTTGAAATATGTATGTATATGGGATTCTATTCAAATTTCCAAATCGATTGCGATGAGGACTTTCCTGGTCTTACAATTTTTTTAAATTATGGGTCTCCTCATTTTCACTACTGGCTGAAGGAAATCATCTTTTTCCTGATGATTTACTGTTTCCAAAATTGAAAAAGAGTTTTTTTTTATTGTTTTATATTTCACCAGAGCTAATAATCCTTCTTGCAGAATGCATTGTGGGTTCGCCCGTAGATGTGAAAAATTACGGATTTCACTCATATCGTGTTTGAGTCTATGGTTTTTCTTACGCCTGCAAATTGTCTACAGTTCTATTAGGTGCTTCATAATTTCCCGATAATCTGTTTTTTTCTGTGACTTTTGCGTGACTTTTGCTTTTGAATCAGATTAATTAAAAAAAAACAATTCGCCTCATCAACCTATTATCTCACTGCGACGAAGCAAACGCATAAAAACGGTTTTCTCGAACATCCGATATGTGAATGGACTCGGGTGATTTAAAAATTCAACCTTTGACGGTGGAAAATTGATGAAACTACTTTCAGCGGTCATCTAATTATCACAATTAGGTCCCATTTTTACGGGGCGCAAATTAATCGACTAAAACATTTTCAATTTGCTGCCTTTGAGACTCCCCATTCAAAGCTGCTGCAGCCTCCAAATTATTTACAGCCAGAAGATTTTCAGCATTTTTTGTAGATCACAAACATAATGTGGAATCATGTGGAATTATCTCCAACTTAGATAGTTTCCGATTTTTTTGGCATAAACGGTGCTAGGTCTTTCAGTTTCCAGAAATACATTTGGATTTTGGCCTTTTCGCCGTCTCGATGGCGCAACATACGACCATTGATAACGGCTGGAACGTATGCACCAGTCGCACAAACTGCAGCTATGATTTTCAATTTCATTGTTGTTTTTTCTTTAGAAACTAACTGTAATAATAAATGGACTAATCTGCCCTCTCCCACCCACCAGGCACAAAGCTCCCAGGCTAGAATAGTAGGAGTGCAGTTGACCGTGAAAGGATACCGAGCCATTGGTCCGTGCAGCTTGCTCGTACCTTTCCAATGGTCGGTCACTTATTTGGCAAATCTTTCTCCAATCTAGGAGCAATCTAAAGGAAAACAATCAAATTCAATCAAATTAATTTGATTTTCATTTTATTATATGCACAAACCACCTCCTGTATTCGTTCAAATTACCAATGTCGAAAAATTTACTAAGATAGGACAAACTAATCCTGTTGCCATCTATATGACTTTCCATCGGTCGACCCCTGATACTAAACTTTTCCTGGCTAATCTAAAACAGTCGGTTTTCCACTTCGCCTGACTGAAGCATGAGGTTTGTCGAAAATTTTATTAAGAAATGATAAAAAAAATGTTACGTCTATTAAAAATGCACCCACTAGGTGGCCAACCTCTTCAGTAGGGCTGGACATGAGTCACAGCCCCGGGGGTTGGAGTGCAGTCACGAGGAGGGCTTCAGCACAGCCAGAGAAGCCAACTGGCGAACCAAAAGGATCTCAACATTTTTAGTGCTACTTTCAGTTTTCCGGCGGATTTCATTTTGCCGTATGTTAGAAACTAGGCCGCTTTTTCCCCGATTTGTATGGAAATTTCGCCCGAAACAACTCAGAAAGGTCCCCGAATTCATGCTAGACTAAAAAACATTCTTGGAAAAAATGGTCGTTTTTGCCCAATTTCCCCTATCAAAAATTGTTTCGCCCTTAAAATATCACCAATATACTCCCCGACCATTTTCAATCATCGAAAGCGCTGTAAAGGCACTTTTTGCCTATGGCCACAAATTGGGCAATAACGATCATGTTTTCCAAAAAAAATAGTTTGTTCTAGCATGAATTCGGGGACCTTTCTGAGTTGTTTCGGGCGAAATTTCCATACAAACCTGGGAAAAAGCGACCTAGTTTCTGAGATATGGCAAAATGAAATCCGCCGGAAAACTGAAAGTACGAAATACTCGTGAATATGAAAGCACTTGCAAGTATGAAATACCAGTGCATATTAATACTAGGATACTAATATGTCACTGTTTCATTGAAATGAATCAAATGGACGAAATTTATTGGGTAAATTCTTGATTACATGTATAGTTCACAAAAATACTCGTACCTAGTATTTTGAATTTCGTACTAGGTACTGGCTGTTCCAAAAAAATACCTGTTTCATATACCTGTTCCAGTATTTACGCTTCATCTCTAGTCTGCATATGCGAGTTTTGCCTAAAATTGTCGCCATGTACCGGTTCCAACAACAAACCGTTACCGACATTCATTGCTCAGCTGTATCCCAACACTACACAGCATACGCAGCCAGCACCCAACATATTTTTTATTTTGCCAGCTTGATAACGCAGCTGATGCAAGTATTGTTGCAAATCAGCTGTGCTCAGGCCAGTGAATCCGCCGCAGTGAAATTAAACCTGCACCAATTAAACTCAATACAAAACCTGTTTTGAAAGCTGCTTTTTTATCCAGTTGAATACCTCTGAATGATATGGTGTCCATTGACACATCATATTTTTTTATGGTAGTGCCTTTAAAGATGCAGTTCCGAAAAATTTGGAATGCATTTTCTAAGATAATTCAGCATTCCTAAGATTCGTTCTAATTACTTCCGACGTGAACAATTTTTGAGACCTTTATGTCTGCTGACACGTTCTGCATCAGAGGATAATCCCTCATTACGAAACATATGGCTAGAAAACTCACTTTCATTACTTTTTTTTCCCTAGTGTAGATGGCAAAAAAAAATCTGCTAACCAGATCCCCGGGTGACCTATCACCACGGGGTATGTGAGGTTTGACTCACTAAAAAAAGGACTATCTACAAGCCCACGAAGTTCCGAGTCGGGACCCGCCTAAGCACTGCTTCCACCCAGTCGTGCTGACTCACCCATTGGTAACCACGGACTTCAAGAACTACGACAGCTTATGAGTCGGTAAGGCAACCCGCCTCCCGCTTTAAGCGCAGCACTTTCTCAACGTATGTTGAGACTGCGCGCCAGTTATACTTTCAATGGATTAAACTCCAAATATATTCCCGTTGCCATATTCAGCACATACTCTAAATTGATATTATCCTCTTAAATTGTTTTTCTGCCCATCAAATAAATCTTTAAATTCCTTTAAGAGTGGTAAGTGTCCAAATCCTTCTTTCAAATCTTCTCAGCGAAACGAAAATTTTCAACCGAGGGAATCACAAAATGTTTACAAACAATGTTTTCATTTAATTCCTTGAGATCCAGACAAATACGTAACGACCTATCTTTCTTCAATACTATCACCAGGCTTTCCACCCATGGTGACGGACCTACTTTTTTTCGATTATTTTGCGTGGTTTACTTAAGGTTTAAACTTGTGATTTACTTAAGGTTTAAACTTAAGTTTCTTTTTCAATTTTCCACAGGAAAAATGGCACGACACGGCAGGAATTATGCGCATTGTTTTATGCGCAGGTACAATATTTTCTATTTTCAGAACCAGTAAACACTTCACTATTTTCACTAATAAAATTTTTTTTTTACCATCGTGGCTTTCAACTTCACTTACCACACCCTGTTAATTTAAGCTTTTACACACGACTGTTAGCTCAATAGAGGAAGAATCAAAGTTTTATTTTTATTAAATGGCACAGGTGAAACCATTCATCCCAATGAAATAAATTTTTCTCTACCGAATGCTTTTAAATGACCAATAACTACTGGTTTCAATTTTTGACCCGCAACAATTTTATCAAAAAAACACTTCGCACATCATAACCGCTAGAAACACTAATGTTCGAAGAACAGTAGAGGATTTGTGCAGATTTTGTGTGTGTATTCTACCACTAGCTACTTAAGGACACCCTAAGTAATAATATACCCTAGGCCAATTTAATTTTGATGACTTCGTTGAAAGTTATAGCGATAGAAAGATGTTTGGGGCTGCCATCCAAAAAACGTCCAGACCTTAGAAAATTTAAACATTGGTAGGGTTTACAGTGGTTGGACCAGATGCGACCTGACCTATAGCGCGGACTTAGTGAATTTAGTCCTAAGGTGCTTACATCGACGTGGCAGCAGTCATTTAGTTTTTTTAGTTCACACACTATAATTATCTTTTCATATGTCTCTCAAACGTGATTATTTAAATGATTTTTAGTCAAACAAGAGGGTTGCAGGCATTAATTCAACGTACATATATTATTAATAGTCGCGCAAAAATCAAGGCTTAGGTCGAGTGTGTTTACAGCAATATAGTTCACGACCTGTTTTCGGTCAGGTCGCTTGAAATCGTGCACTGACCTATTGCTTGGGTCGGGTGCTGAGTGTTTACAGCAGGTGGAATTTGGTGCATAGTCCGTGGACTAAGGTTCTTACTTATTTTTTTTACTTATTTTTAAATGCTTATGTAACCATTTATTGGTACAGAAATAACAAACACGCCTCGTGCTGGCAACCCTTTGATAGCATCGAAGCCAAAAATAGGTCACATTTACCTGACGTTGAAGTCAACCTACTCTACAAATTTCGTATTCATCCGATGACAGTATTGGAAGTTATAAGGAGACAAAGAAATTTAGGGTTACCACCCGTAAAAGTTTTCACATTTTCTAGATCGTAACATTTGTTGTTTATTTTTACTACAAGATTACTACGATTTGAAAAATTTATGATAAAATCACTTACTATAGATATGCCGAAAAAAAACAAAACCAGCCATAGCTGGCAACCCTATCATTGTTTTTCCAACAAGATTTCTGTTGGATATTGTCTTCAATAAGTTTAATTTGCCATATGAATTTCGTTATGATTCCAGGACTGCACTGGAAGCTGAGCGAATTTTCAAAATTTAAGGCACTAAAATTACCATAGCTGGCAGTTTCAACCGAATTTTTCAACCAAATTTCTATGAAACGTAGTTCGGAGTAAGATTCTGCTACTGTGTGAATTTCATGAAAATCTGGGGACTGGATCAGAATTTATAGGGCCAAAAGCAGTTATTTTTCTTTGTGATTTTTCAAGATGGCACCATTGGTACAGAACTGCCCTTGTCCTACTTAAGGGCAATATATTCTATAAAATTCAACTGTATTTGCTTATTGGGTCGTGAGTTCTGGTGCACAGAAGTTTTTGATGCTGAAAATATAGGGGAAATGGGGAAGGGCTACCGTTCTTGACCATTGTAAAATTTCAAATGTTTTACTTTGGCTACCTGTATGTAGACAAAATATATGATTTAAATGTTTTTTTTTACAAAAAGCGAATTTTTTAGGAGAGTCTTTGATTTGAAGGTTTCGCTTGCAGCGCTTTCCTAGCTACAGGGTTGCCAACACGCTCATCAAAAGGAACACAAATTGACAAATTAATAACATAAATATGTCCTGAAAGTTTCATAATTATTTGATTGCTCTGTCAAAAGCTATCGCAATTTAAAAAATTTTAAATTTTCCCGACCTCTTTGTAAGCACCTAGCGCACACATGGGGTAAAAAAAATTAAAAGCATTATCCGATTCACATTTAAAACACACTCGAAATTCATTTCGTTAACATAATTTTTGCAAAAATTATTTGTGGACAGAATGATAGGTATATTAAAAATATCACTAAAATGGGTTAGAGATAATTGACACAGCTGGACCTATCTTGCATATACACCAATGTATCCTGAAAGTTTCAGCTCAATCGGATGGAACGTTCTCGAGAAATAGTCACTGAATTTTTTTGATGATATATACAGTGACGAGCACATGTAGATACATGTTAATCAAATTTGACTTAACATACTTGTAAAATCCTTCAAAATACGTTAATCGATTTGAAATTTTTGCACTTGAATCTTTATTAATATTTATGTGAAACAAATTATAAACAAAAGTATAACTTATAAGCTCAGTCTAGGTTTTAAAACAAATAATCGAAATGGGCAATGTATCCACTTTTGCACGTTTCGTTTCTTCTATGTTGCAGCACTGATCTGTAAATCGAAACAAAACGTAATGGGATTCACAGCAATTGGAGTGTTAACGTTGTGCGAAATAGTGTTTTACGCGGCAAAGCATAAAAGTTCGATTTAATCAGTCACGCGTTTTAACGTTTTCTGTGAGTATTTCAATTTTGAAGCAAAAATGAAGAATATACCAGAATACTTAGAAAATTAAATTGTGGAAATGACGAAAAACAATAAGTCAGCACGTAAAATATCCAGATCAGTGGGAATTTGCCACCGAACCGTGCTTCAAGTAAGAAAGAGACGCAATGTTAGTGGACCTGAAATTAATAAATCGCGACCACGATTGCTAACTAATAGGGATGCTCGAACTATGGAGCGCCTCAAAACAACACCAAAAGAGGCTGCAGTTGCCATTAACAAACCCGTAAGTGAGTGGACAGCACGCAGAGCGCTTCACAGGATCGGACTAACAGCGGCAATTAAGTAAAAAAAAATCAGCACTATCAGAGAAAAATGTTTCAGTACGTCTCAAATTTCGCGAAGAGTGCGAGGAGCGATTGGAGCGTAGATGATTGTAAGAGGGTAATTTGGTCCTACGAGACCAAAATAAACCAATTCCAGTCCGATGGTAAGGAGTATTACTGCCAAGTATTATTACCAAACGAAAAATTGAAAAAGCATCAAGTGAAAGAAACTATGAAGCGTAGAGAAGGCGGCTTGATGGTGTGTGGTATGAAATCGTGAAATCGATGGTATTATGAAAAAGGAACAATATCTTCATATTTTGGAGTCTAATCTACCCGACTTCGTAGGCAAATGTGCTTATCCAGAATATGAAGTCATTTTTCAGCAGGATGGAGATACAAAGCCCACGGCGAAAATCGTTAAGGAGTGGCTCATCAGACAACGTTTTAAAAAAAATGCAGTGCTCAAAGCCCAGACCTTAAACCGATCGAAAATTTATGAGCTTTGCTGAAAAAACGACTAGCTCGGTACGACACTGCACCGAAGGGATTTGATGAGCTTTCGAACATTAGTAAAAATTATTCAGTAACATGTTAACCTCTTCACTTTGTATCGTGTCTGCACTGCTCTTTAATTTCAATGTGACTGATTACACCCTTCCTGATGACAAAATTTGACCAGATCCCTTTTTGTGATTTTTATTGCTTCTTTCATCCGCAGGAAATCATTTAGCATTGACAGCGGACCTTTCGTCAGTTATTGACGTCAGATTACCAAATCTGAAAACCCTCACCAATGTTAGCATGGAGTGATATAACAATAAAAATTACACTGCTGGCAATGAAGTGAAAGCCTTCCAATCGGACACAAAAAGGATACAGCTGGCGTTACGTTTATCATTGAAAACATAATCATTGAAAACATTTCGGACTCGTAGATTGGGTTGAGTGTTGTAATATATTGGGCTATTTTCAAACATCAGGTTATTTTACCAGCAATATATTCAAAAATATTTATTCGAGTAAAATTGGCTAAAAACATCGGTTACAAAGACAGGAAAATCACTTTCTATATTAAAATATAACACCCAGTGACGCTTTTGTTGCCATGGTATTTAATAAAAAATATGTTCTGAAGAATAAATTAATTTTTGTTTTATGCTCCGAAATCTTCAAGAAATTTAGTGACAAACGGTGAGTAAATTCAAAGCTCATATAAACACTAGAAAAAATTGTTTGTCTCAGCAAATAATTTTATTAATTAGTAATTTTTCATTTTACGATGTATCGATTTGAATTAATGATTTACTTACGTTTGTATTCCAAATCAGTATATATTCGAATATCTAATTTTTATTTTGCTACCGCAAGCATTTTATCACTCAATCTATTGATTTTAAGTCTTTATTTATTTTATACCTACTACTTCTGCTTCAGCTTTAGTGAGTTTAATAGGCTATCACAACAAAAAACATCGGCAATCTATTAGAATTCTTCTCCATCCCTCGCACAAAAAAAAATCATCAATTCGACGTAATTCTATGTCAAACTAATAAACTTGAATTCATTGTTATTCTACTGCCATTATAAATCCACATTAGTGCCTATTCACATTTTATTGTAAAATAGTGGGAAGTCACGAAGCTATTGTGGACATGTGCTATGCAAATATTATACTTTCACCCCACATTTTTTACCACAGATTTTATTCTCACCAACCGTAATCATTGCCATGGCTGATCAGGCCCATTGTTCGTATTGAATGAGACGCTGGATACTGGTACATAAGCCCATATCAAAATATCGTCATGTGTTTTCCATAGTGTTCGTTGTACGGGTCGGTATTTAGCGTGGGCGATTCAATAACGAAGGATTAAAGGATGGAATCGGTTGTTATTTATGCTTGTTGAGGCAAAAGCAGCAAGTGATTCGGTCATGCAATATGAGACAATCCTGTTATGTGTGGTTTAACTTGGATATGTCCCATTGGCAACATTCGGTGTAATTAAATATGCCTAAAACATTCTCCGCTTATGACCCATTAGTCTTTGGAGGCAATGTATTACCGTTAATATTTTCGGCTTTTGAAGAGAACGGTATGAAATGATTTCATGGATGTTGCTAGGCTTTTCAACCATTTCGCGGTTTATCATCGCAATGGACGAATTTTATGGTCATATCTTGGTAATTAATGAGGGATTTATGCTTCATCTGGTTATATGGTTTATTGAGAGGCTATTTGCTGCGAGCTTTTAATATGTCATATGAATGTAGCTTATGACTGTAGTGAGTAGCTCCATGGGCAACTTGATCGGATTTGAAAACACTAGAAAAATTTTATTGGTTTTTTTTGCAGTGTAATTTTTCGCATGAGTAGTCTTTATTCCAGAACCTGGTAGGCTGAATCACCATAATTTGAAGCATTTTAGACTCATCAACTTTAAACCTAGACAGACAGGTACTTAAATTACTAATTTACTAATGATCATTTATACCTAAATTAGTAATCTAAAAGGTGCTGACACACAGCTCTTGCGTTAATGATGTATACTGTCACTGCCTGTCTGTTACTCAAAGGAATTAGTTTTTGAAAAATGAAGAAATCGAATGTGGTTTAAGTGTATGCTGCCTCTTTTATGTTCTAAATGATGAAGTTGGAGTACAAACCGCGCAAGAACTACATTAAAATTCTTCAAATATTTCGAATTTAAATATGACATCTCAAAAAAGTTTTTTTCTTCTTCCTTTTCAATGCGAAAAGCTACTTTTTACAAGGCGAATTTGTATGACATCGGGCAATTCTACTTCATTTAAGAATAAATGACCAAAGTTTGATGATCATTAACGATTTGCTTAATGATTAATAATTTGGTCATTTAGTGGTAATTAGTCCAAATTACCATAAGATACACAGTACTTAAATGATGATTTACTGCAAATGATCATTTATGCAGCGCTGTCTGTCTAGGTTCTTATCATCATTACTGCTAAAGGTACTAGAGAGGCTGCTAAAGGTACTCGAAAGGCTACCACATCCAGCATTCGATTGAAATCGCGGTACTCTTTTTTAATCAACACGAGTATCTTGTGTATCAATGGAGACGGCACTATTTAAAGTACTGGGGATAATAAAAAAATCCTTACAGCAAAAAGCATTCAAGTAAGCAGCCTTTTGAGACATCGGAAGCTTTCAATAATGTCACTGTTACGAGAATCATCGACGCTTTGGTTCAAAGTGGAGTGCATAAAACCCCCATGGCTTGGGCATCGGACTTGCTCAAAAACTTCCAAGAGATCAAATTAGTAAGAACTGTTGGCACGGGAACACCATAAGAGGGGACTCTATCACCACTTTTCTGGAAGCTAAAAGTCAACAAGATACTGGATAGTTTAACGGCTAGCGGCTTTGAGGAGGTAGCGTATGCCAATGACAATGTGGCACTTGTGAGAGGTGTATTCCTACAAAGCTTGTCACAACTACCTAATCTTCTACTTCTAACAACTACCTAATCTAATCGGTGCTGGACCAGATTCAAACCTGGGCTTACAAAACCAGTCTTAGGGCACTGAACTTGGACTCTTCCCAAGAAACCATAAGAGGGCGGCTTACCCAACCCTTACAGTGGCCACGCCAACCCTTAACGGAACAACATTAAAACTTGTGGAAGTGTTAAATATTTGGTCTTTATACTAGACAGGAACCTAAACTGACGGGCTAATGTGAAGCACTGAATTGGTAAGACTCGCGCAGCATTAATTCAAAATTTCGAGCCTTAAAACTCAGGTTGGCCTACCATATATTCGCATCTGTAGTGAGGCTGGTTTTAATTTACGAAGCGATCGTGTGGTAGAGTGCAGCAGAGAGCAAAACCAATATTAAGAATCTAGCAAGATTGAAAAAATGAGTTTGTTTAAGTATCACGGGTGCATTAAGAACCACCCCAACAGCCGGGCTGGAAACAATTTTGAGACTGATGCCTCTGGATCGGTTCATCCTTGGAAGTGCTTGCTTAGCGGCAATACGCGCCAAAAGTTCAGTGGTATGACACAAAGCACGCGCATGTGGTATGACACAAAGCACGAAAAATGAATACCGAAGTAGATATGGGCTTGTCGCTGAAGATACAGATCACATAACCAAAACAATATATTTCAACAGGAATTCTCAGGTTAAGAACCCACGAGAACAAACTAGAGAAACAAGGTAGTCACTGGCGACGGTGGCGCCTAGACTAACACGGATGGATCAAAAATAGATGTAGGAGTCAGCTCGGGCGTTTCTTCGATCAATATGAACTTTCACCTACGATAAGAGAATGTCAGACCATACAACCGTCTTTCAGTCTGAAGTATACACCATACGAATAGCAGTTGAGTTAATTAGCGCTGCATCAACAAAACCAACCACGATTTGTGTCGACAGCAGGGCAGCCATTCTTGCTTCTGCACCTTACAGATGCTCTTCGAGAACAGTAAGTGTGTGCAAAGTCACTATTAACAAGAATGCAGGGAATACTCTTATCTATTTTATGAAGGTGCCACGGTTTAGTGATGTTATACGCAACGAACCAGCTGACAAGTCAACGAGGACAGGCTCAGGAACTAGTACCGCGGCCATTTACTGACACCACAGGCTAACTATATGCAGCTATATTGGCTTAACAGAAATCCGAATGGACATACAGGATGGACTGTATAGTTGTTAGGACACTATGGCAATCACCTGATTTAAGCAAGAGAAGAAAAATTATCAAGCTCAGCAGAAACTGCTTAAAAGCGACGGTTGGTTTGCTCACAGGGCATTGCTTTACTGCATCTGCTAACCAGATCCCCGGGTGACGTTTCACCTCGGGCTATGTGATGTTTGACTCACTAAAAAAGAGGACCATCTGCAAGCCCACGAAGTTGCGAGTCGAGACCCGCCTAAGCACTTCTTCGGCCCGGTTGTGCTGACTCACCCATTGCCAACCACGGACTTCAAAAACTACCACAGTTCATGGGTCAGTAAGGCAATCCTCCTCCCGATTTATGCACTTTCTCAACATATGCGCGCCAGTTCTCCTCGTTTTGCAGCATTGCATCCACGATCGTCTCAGGCGTTGCCAGCCCATTCGTGAACTCAATGGTACGCCTCAAACTTACAACGCGACTGCACATAAAGAATGTGCGCTGAGTGTCATCGAGCTCAGTCACACAGTATCAGTAGTACGGTGTGACCACCTACTCATTCTGTTCAGGTATTTCCTGAAGTAACCATGCCCTCTCAAGAATTGATAAAGGTAAAAGTTTACCTCTCCGTGGCTCCGGTTAATCCAAGGCTCAATGAGACCAATTAGCTTAGCCGTCCAGCGTCTTTTAGCACTTTCACTCCAACGTTGTTGCCAAAGCTGGAAGGTAAAAGTACGCGCGAGTGTCAGAGGCTCAGTTCTACCCAGCTCTGAGCGAAAGAGGTACCCTTCTTTGCGTTCTCGCGTCAGTAGGTCGATAGGGACTACTCCTGATACCACCATCACAGCCTCTTCTGAGACTGTGCGGTAGCCACAGGTGATACGCAGGACACCCCTGCGCTGTACGCTGGCAATGCGCTTCCGGAACTTCTCAGTTTGGAGCGCATCTCCCCAGAATTCGGCTCCATATAGCAAGATGAAATCGGTCGTTACCATTAGCAGCCTCCGTCGCGTCTCACTGGGTCCACCGACGTTGGCCATTAGCCTACTCAGCGAATTGACTACTACTAGAGCCCTGTCACATGCCCTATATTAGGACTGACATGCAACACCTTATGTAGCAAATTTGAGATGGAAGACAACACCATCAAGCATACTCTTTGCGAGTGCCCATCGCTGGATAATAAACACACGAGGATTCTGGGATCATACAACTTCCAAGAGTTAGCAGAAGTAGCTCGTACCGCTTCGCTGAGCTAGCTGATTCAGTTTAGCGCAGTGGCCACTTAGAAGCTCTAATGGCAGATAGGTCAAAACTGGTTGTCTAATGCAAGCGGCGACCCTCTCATATAACTCAATCTAACCTATTTGGAAAGCTGCAATAACGGCAGTTTGTATGAGCAGCTCATATATTTTAGTAATTAAAAACCTCCGAAATTTCACATACATATTATAACACTTCCTCTCCTTTATTTGGTAAGCTTTTGTGAGCACTTTTCAACATATACGTTATTGACTGCTGAGCTTGTTCTTGCTCTATTATGTTCGATACTACCCAAAGCTCATGAATATCGTAATCTTACTATTTGACAAGGATACCTTCCTGGACTATTTGACAAGGATACCTTCCTGGAATATACTTGGGGACATTTATAAATTAATGCCATATTGATGGCAGCTTGATTAATATCATCGGATCTGTGTCTTAATAAATAAATGAAATATTTAAGAGAAATTCAAAGTTCAAGTTCAAATTAAATACATTTATTTGAACTTTAAAGCGTGAATCAAAAGATTGAAATTTCCATAAAATGATATGTAGAGGCAAGGAATAAATTTAAAATATTAACAAGAAGTCACTCACCTTATTTAAATCACCAGCAAATATTGAACAAGTGCCAGAGAGGCAACCAGTTTGTTATGAACAAGAAAACACCAATCTACACCTCAACGATCGTACTTCAATAAGATGCCCGAGGCATTTATTTTGAACAATGTCCTAAGCCAAAGATCAAATCAGTATCGTTTTTCACTGCCTAAAGCTATAAAGCAATGAAGAGTGCTACCGAATTTAAACATGCATTCATATTTCTGTAAATGATCACAATTTTCACATTCAGCGTTACAGTTTTTAAATTTTCTGTCTTAGTCACATTTCTACTCTGAACTTCATTCTGACACTAACTACTCGGGACATTTCTACACAAAACATATAACTCGAAGTGGTTTCTTCTCGCGCTACCATTCCCTCGGCACTTACAAACTTACAACATCTTGAAAAAAGTTAGGCTAAACTTCTGTTTGAGATTCTCCGGCTGCAAAGTTCATTAACCACACAACCGTCAAACTCTTGGCAAGTAACGAGAAAAGTTGCACAGATTTTTAAAATCCATAAGCTGGTCGGGTGCTTGGTGTCAACGTATTAGCTCTACAACACCTAAACGACAGTCATACCTTCATTCATGATTGTTTAGTGCCTTCTTGTGTCGCATCTCTTCAGTTTGGAAACAGGATTGTGGTAGCTTCTACGCACACAGCATAAGACTATTTTCTGTCGAGTCACGTACGATTAATAATTCACATCCTGCCAGCGTACGTGTTTGTGCACAAGCTGACTTCCCAACCCAGACAGTGCATCAGTGTTCATTTTCACAATCGCATTACTTTTCGGAGCTCAGATTTTGTGGGTCGCATAGATTTACAATGGCTCAGATGTCAAGCTAAGCATGGTAGGTGCTTCATCTTTAGTTAACAGCGAAATGCCTGGCACCAGATTCGAACGGGATTGTCTCAGATGAGATCAAGGCATTCAACTGGATTTTCAATGAGCTCCAAAAGCAATGGACGTATCTGAAGGTCAGTTCAATGAATGAAGATAAGAGCGAGCAAGACCAGAAAGTTCATATAGAATTATGGCTCGCCATATATTACCTGGACTTCATCGCTCGCAGTATGCACTTCAAAGCAAGGTACCAAGTTTACACTAGGACAAATTTTGTTTAGCGATTAAAAATTAAGGTGGATTTTTTATCAAGGAAGTGTGCTATTTCCTTGAAAAAACGTAAAAATTTAAACCAAGTAAACCAATCCCCATGTATAGAATATTTTTTATGAACATCTCACAACTTTTCGTTGAACTTTAAATTAAACTAAGTGTCAGAAAAGATAATTCAATCAATGTCCTCGAGACGTGCAAAGTACAAGCTGCTTCTGACCGCAAAAAGCATTCGCGGTCTGAAATTAGACCAATACCTAGTTTGCCCACAGTCCATGCTCATTTAATATTTGAGTTCAACGCTTTATCCGCTCCATGCTTTGGACACCGACTGGCCTTCGAATGTCCGATTCCAGAAGCGAAGCCATCCAGCTTCAGCAGTTACCTCGGCATCCTGAAAATCGAATATTCAGCCTCTCGAGGAGACAAACGTGCACTGAATTCGAGATCAAGGCAAATGCAGAGATAAAGCGAAGTAAGGCAATGTGGAGAAATGAACGGATTCTTAATGAAATACGTAGCCCCGAGCCTGGCATTTATATGCAAAAGCCACTTGATAAGTTCTGAGTAATTGGGTATTTCGGCTCGATATTATGGTGAGAGAGATGGTTTTCTGCAAACATTTCGGCCAGTGTCCAGATTATATTATAATTGTTGGTGGAACTTGGTGCAACCAACTAATCCCGGAGCGATGATAGCTCGGGATAATAGACGCAATCAGCATGCTATTTATTGAAATGTTTGTACCCACAGGCTTTGTAAGGAATCTCGTAAAAGCATTCCAGATTAATTGCAAGCAATCGAAATGACTTTGGAATTAGAATAGCCTATGAAAATTCATTCGTTATTTTGATAACTAAACCTTTTCATTTTATGGTGATTTTAGGTTTTCCGTATGCAAAAAATGATTATGTTTCAACATATGTTTCTGGATGTACTGTATTATATGGTTTTTTGAAATCGTGAGCCAGACGTTTGAACGTTCATCTAAATATATATTTAGGATATTTTCGAATTCACGTCTTCATTGCCAGCTTAGTATAACAGATTGTGACGTCAGCAGAGTAGCTGAGCTATTCTAGCAGTTTGAAGCAGACCAAGACAAAGTTGTTAATAATCTTTGCTTGCCTACTTTTGCCATTTCATCAAGTAAAACTTTCTGGAGATTTCATTGTGGTGTTAGATTTTAGCTCGAAAAAGCGGTCAAATAATTGGGGCAAGTAATTTCACAGTGTTTGGAACGGTAATATAATTTTATTTAATCAAATGTTCATATGTTTTTACTAATGTTCGAAGAAGAACATTATTACTAATGTTCGAAGAAGAACATTAGTATTAAAATCACTTAGGCCAAAAATTCATATTTCTATATATATATATATATATATTAGGGCGGGCCAAATTTTGTGTCGATTAGACCTGCCCCCTAAGATGATTATATGGACAATTCTAAGCAACTTTGCCGAAGGAACCATAGGTCTATCTCGATTTTCGAGTCTCCCACTTTTCAAAAAAAGATTTTTTCCCTATAACATCATTTTGATTCAAAATTCGTTTTTTTATTCATCGTTATATTATCTTTTTTATGTGTATATGGGGGGTTTTTGGGGTCGAGAAATTCATTTCTGATCTTTATTTTTACCTATAACTACCGCCAGAGGGCGTTTCATGCATATTTTAACTATTTTTCGTCTATTTTCCGAGAAAAATTACAAGTTTTTCGGTAAAATTGATCTTTATTTTATTTTTTTCAACAAAAATTCAACTTAAAAAATAAGAACATGTGTAAAAAATAAAAAAAAAATGAATTTAGTGGAAGAAAAGCGAAATAACTTATTTTTGAAAGTCTTTTTTGCTTTCAAGTCGGGGGTATTTTGCACGGCTTTCTGATGTAACTGCCATAACACTGTGTCGACTCTTTTCTAAAACACGTTTAGAAACGCTAGCCAGCAATTGAACATGTCTTTCCGTTGCTTGTATGTGTACCGGAATTCTTGGATCAGGCAATGGTGGATCATCGCATTCTAAATATTGTTCCAAATGATCATACGGAATGCTATACGTAAACGGTGGTTCGAATAAGACATCATCTCTATTTAAATCAATCATATTCGTATAATCTGTACAATTGAAGTTTATCAAAGGTTTTTGATAAACTCTAAGATGTGCCGGGTCGTACAGATTTCTTCGGTAGTGTAAAATTTTCTTGATTGCGATTTTTCGTGTCTCTTTTTTATCATCAAATAACATCGCTAACAAAATATTTTCGGAATGTGCGTAATATGAATTGTTTTTAATGACATTATTCACAACTCCGCGTAGATTTGTATCCAAATATTGTGTCCAACGAATGAATTTGTAAAATAATACACTACCGAAGACCACCGAATTATAGTACTTGATGTTGAAGTACATCGGCACATACACTTTCATTATGTATGTTGCCAAAATTTTCAAATTCCTTGATAGATTTTCAGTTGACACATACAACCGCAACAATCTATTCGCCTTGGTGAGCCAACGTGAATGTGCTATTGGTCCTGGTTTATTGTGAGATAAATCCGCAGGAACAACACCATTCGAAATTGCATTGGCCATTTTGTATAAGTACTTTGAATCGGTGGATAATTCAAATGGATCTAAATCAGGTGGCATGTTCTCTAGCACGATTATCTCGAATTCATCTACAAGCTGAAAAAAAAAGAAATGAGATGAATTAAATTTTACCATTTAATAATGGAAAAAATCGATGAGAAAAATGACAAATGATACATACCGGAAGATTTTCACAAGTTTCAATTTGTTTGCCCAACGTTCCAGTTGTTGTTCGTGGTCCAGTGGTCGATGATCTTTCCAAAGTGTCAAACAAATGACGAAATGGCAGCTCGTTAAAGTGCAGCATGCACACAAACCAATGCAGCGGTCTATTCAAATGCAATTCAAATCGACGCAAAATCCCATTTCTTACGCCAGTATTTGTTGGCTCACTATCACAGCATATGCCGATTAATGCATCGGGAGCAATTTCTTTTTCGACGAAGAATGCATTAAATGTCATCAATTTGTGTTCAGCATCTTCATTTTCGACTTTTGTGTAGCCTATCAATTGAGAATTTGGTTCCTTCAAAACAACTAGATGTGGTTCTTTCACCATCCTTGCATGCAACTTCTCATCGATTTTTTCCATTGTTAAAGCATCATTTTTTCGGCCGTCGAATGAAAATGCTATCAAATTGGATGCATCATACTGCTTACGAAGCAGTTCTTCTCTGCATTTGGCCTTTTCTCGACGCACTTTATTTTTATCCATGATGATAGGATTGCCATGTGCATCTTTTACGTCAATGTCTTGCATAAGAGATGTTGCGAGTGCTGCTGCTATTCTATCAGACACACCAAATCGATCACACATCGCAGCGAAGTTCGAAGCATCGTATCTGGGAGTATACGGTCCTCGTATCATTGGCGGAATATCTTGTGGATTTGAACTTGGCTGATCTATATCAGTACTTGGTTCATATGCTGAATGGCTCTGTTCAACGCTTGTTGGTATTATTGTTGACGATGGTGCTGGCTCTTCAACTTCTAGCACGAATTCCGGTATCGTCAATCTTCTGTCATTATTTTGATCTCGCATGAACTCTTTCAAATGATCTGGAATCAATCCACATGAGCATAATTCTGCTTTCAAGTCACATTGACATTTGCCGATGTAAAAGAATTCTTTTGTAGATTGCTCGAACGTTCTGAATGAGGCGATATTTGAATGTTTAGTTTCGATTTGATACTTGTCAATCAATGTACCCAATTTTCTAACAACACTTTGTTTGGTTAGAATTTCAACATTAAGTTGACTCCAAATTTCAATCAATTTGTCTGTTACGTGCGGTACGAATGTTTTATACGAAAACATTTTGTTTTGGAGTTTAGCACGTTCGGCCAAGAAAAAAAAACATCTTAAAATATCCTGTTTCGTTGGCAGATCGAGTCCACTCAAATCACAAGATGCACCAAAAACAGCAACATCGTGCGAAGGCAAATGCTTCAAATGACTTTCGGTACTTGTTGATGTTGTTGCGGTTTGAGATGTAGACGGCAATGCATTTGGATCCATTGTATAATTTTACTAAAAAAATTTTAAAAAACTGAAATTAGTATATTTCAAAACATTTGGTTCGAATATATTTTTTCCACCTACAAATTGGTAAATACACAGTGGTAAAAATGGTGTGAATTTTATTTACGAGGGGGCAAGTAAAAAATAAGGTTCCCAACGCTGTACACTCGCCGCGCGAGATACTAGGAGAAATCCGGCAACACCGCCTTCATTGTTGATCCCCCCACTCCATTCCAACTACCTGGAAGATCACTGCGAAGCTTAGTGCCAGTCTAACAGCCATCCGCGATGGAGCCCGCAATCGCCGTCACCGCCAGGTGTGAAATCCGTTCAGTGATTCGATTTTTAAACGCGAAGAAGCTTACACCTATTGAAATTCATAGACAGTTGGAAGAAGTTTATGGCAAAGCTTGCATCAGCGTCCAGCACGTCCGCAAATGGTGCAGGGAGTTCTCCGAAGGACGCACAAACGTTCACGACGAGCAAAGGAGCGGGAGGCCATCGGTGTCCGACGAAGTCGTGGCGAAGATTGAGCGCATTCTCCTCGAGGATCGAAAAGTAACGCTTCGGGAGCTGGCTGATCAGGTTCCTGAGGTTTGTGAAAAAACCATCGACAACATTGTGACCGAAAAACTTGGTTATCACAAGGTGTGTGCGCGGTGGGTCCCGCATATGCTTTCAGAAACCCACAAAGACAATCGCGTCAAGTGTGCCGAGGGGTTTCTTCGAGAATGCGCCGAGAATACTGAAGAATTCTTGGACTCCATTATTACGGGAGATGAAACGTGGTGTCACTACGTCACTCCGGAAACAAAAGAAGACTCGAAACAATGGCGCCATCCCGGGTCGCCGAGGCCGAAGAAGTTTAAGCAGACGCTGTCCGCAGGAAAAGTGATGGCTACGGTGTTTTGGGACCGAAAAGGCGTCTTGCTTACCGAGTTTATGCCTAAAGGGACCACAATAAATTCGGACAGGTACTGCGAGACGCTAACGAAACTCAAAAGAGCCATCCAAAATCGCCGGAGAGGAAGACTGAGCAAGGGCGTTAGGTTGCACCACGACAACGCGCGACCGCATGTCTCTCGACAGACCACCGCCCTACTGGACAAATTCGGCTGGAAATTGCTTGATCATGCCCCCTACAGCCCTGATCTTGCTCCCAGCGACTTCCACTTGTTCCCGAAATTGAAGCAACACTTGGGTGGACAACGCTTCAGTACAGATGAAGAGGTGAAGGAAGCGGTCACCAAGTACATCGGCGGCCTAGCGGCGGAGTTCTTCGAAGCGGGTTTTCAGAAGTGGATAACTCGTATGAAAAAATGCGTTGAAAGATCTGGCGACTATGTAGAAAAATAGTTTGAAATACAAGCTTTCAGATGGTATACATATTTATTGCAATAAAAAATGCCTTACACCTGAAAAAAATGTGGGAACCTTATTTTTTACTTGCCCCTCGTATATTCAAATATCAAATTTTGATTTTCACAAAGCTTTAGCGTGTGTATTTTACGACGTCTGATTTCTTAACAATCTAATCGCATGAAGTTGTCACAAGATGTCAAACTACATCTTCGGTATTCATCGGGTTTGACTCACATACTCCTACGGCATAACTCATATGTGCCTAACTCATATATGTATATCAACAGCATTTACTCATATGTCAACCGACATTTCGCCTCTAAGGACCAGTTAATACATTATTCCAACGCACATTATTCCTACATGCTATACATATAAATACATTACAATGTATTACATATTTCAGAAAAAAGTAACCAAGCAAGAGAACAACATCGATGCCTATGTGTATTAAATTACAAAATTTTAACACATACCTTTTAATTCTTTTTGAATTTCACAATTATTCACTGGCAGGAAATTTATAATTCACTTTCACTGAAATGATGCTCAAACACTAATGAACTGAACACTCATAAATGTCATTGTGTTGTGCTCTTTCACAAAATATGTCGGTAATGATGTTTTACCGATGTTTTTTTTTTAAATAAATGCGTTGTTGACTTGAAAGCAACAACACTTTGTCGCTTTTTTTCTCACTAAATTCATTTTTTTTATTTTTTACACATGTTCTTATTTTTTAATTTGAATTTTCATTGAAAAAAATTAAATTAAGATCAATTTTACCGAAAAACTTGTAATTTTTCTCGGAAAATAGACGAAAAATAGTTAAAATATGCATGAAACGCCCTCTGGCGGTAGTTATAGGTAAAAATAAAGATCAGAAATGAATTTCTCGACCCCAAAAACCCCCCATATACACATAAAAAAGATAATATAACGATGAATAAAAAAACGAATTTTGAATCAAAATGATGTTATAGGGAAAAAATCTTTTTTTGAAAAGTGGGAGACTCGAAAATCGAGATAGACCTATGGTTCCTTCGGCAAAGTTGCTTAGAATTGTCCATAGAATCATCCTAGGGGGCAGGTCTAATCGAATTTTTCGGCTCCATACAAATTGGCCCGCCCTAATATATATATATATATATATATATATATATATATATATATATATATATATATATATATATATATATATATATATATATATATATATATATGTATATCTCTATATATAGAGAGAGATATATATATATATATATATATATATATATATTTATATATATATATATGTCTAATGTCATCAATAAAATAGAGAAAATCCTAAATAAATAAAGACTTGTCATTCATAATTTTGCATACATTTTGTTACATGTAGACACTCCTTTATGTACTTAATATTATTTAATTGTTGAATATTTAACAACTTGCACCCACAATTGAATTGTATACGCATCGCCATCTAGCCCAAGTGAATTCGAACCTATCGTAAACAATGCAAGTCGTTGCAGTAAAATTTGCAATAGAAGATCGTGGATAAATGTTTAGGTAATTGGATCATTTCGAAAACAATTACATCTGCTATGTAAGATTCGTACTAAGTGTCGCGAGTAAGAATAGGGTATCGAATTCACTTGAGCTGATGATGCAAGAAATGCACAGACCTTAGGTCAGCGTAATTGCACTGGATGCAATCGTGGGAATGCAACTCAAGGTAGTTGTTATAATTAAGAAAGAGTTTCATGTAATTCAGTTGTTCATTAATCGTCGAAGAATTAAGAGCTAATAAATAATAAAGTTCAGTTTTAAGACAAGTTTAGATTGTTGTTGGCATTGTTGTAGTGGAACGATAGTGGATAACATAATAGACGTTGACTTATCTGTTCTTCGATTGTGGATCGATTGTGTATCGAGACACACAAATTGCGACTGACTAGATTTGCATCTAGGCGACCGCACAGCGGCAGAATAAAATAATTCTGTCGCAGAATAAACATTTTCTGGTGACCCCGACGTGATTAGTGAAACGTGAAAACAATGGAAAGTCTAGCAGTGGCACAGATCAGTAGTGGTGAACGCATTCGAAAGGCGTTCATAAATTTCAAGAAGGATGGCCTTCATCGACGGACAGCTGAATACATCAGTAATCGGCTGAAACAATTAGAACTCGAGTGGACCCAATTCAACGATCGCCATGAGGAAATTCAACAACTAGGCGATGAGATCAAAGACCATGCTTACTTCAGAGAAGGTCTTTACGATCAAGTTGAGTCCATTTATCTGGAATATAAGTCAGCTTTGCAAGCTTCCGACAACGCGAAGATGACAGAAGTCAATCAACCAACTCCTGCTCAGTCAGACATAACACAGGCAACCATGGCTCTTGAATCACTGCAGCGGCGAATCCGGCAACAAGGAGCTGCTATGGCTGCAATGAGACAGCTGTTAGCCAGTACCGACGCCGACTTAACTGCAAGTCAATCTTTAGCCTATTTCAAACAAGGGATGACCATGATTCGAGAAAATTGGAGAATGATTTTCGAACGTCATCTTGAAATTATGGGTGAATCATCAACATTGGACTACCAAACCGAGTCCTTTTTCCTGCTAGAGAGGCAGGTGCAGCAAGAATTAACCAAGTTACAGGAACGACTAGATGACCAGCTTCCAAGTTCACCCGTGACAGCTGAGACGGGTGGTTACGCCACAACTGGTTCAATAAATCTGCCAAAAATTAATCTTCCGACATTCAACGGAGATTATTTACAATGGATACAATTCCACGCGCTCTACACAGAACTCATTCATAATCAATCAATACCGAAGGCTCAAAAGATGTTTTATTTGATGAGCAACATCTCAGGAGAAGCCCGAGTATTAATAAAGCATTTGTCCATCAGCGACCAAGGCTATGATACTGCGTGGAACATACTGAAGGCCAGATATGCAAACACACGATTAATCGTAAATTCAGTAATTCAAAGGCTACTGTCCCAGCCATCGATGAATATGGAAAAGGCAGGGTCAATTCGAGCACTGCATGACACAACGAACGAGTGCATGCAAACCCTAAGGAATCTCGGGATTCCAGTAGAACAATGGGATGCTATTGTGGTCTATCTTATCCTTCAAAGATTAGACAACAACACTCGAGCTCAATTCGAGCAGCAATTAACGTCGCCTCGGGAGGTGCCTTCCTTGAAGCAACTATTGAACTTTTTGGAAATACGATTCCAAGCACTCGAAACACTGAGTTCGAATAAAACCAGCTCCATGGTTAGCCAACGTGAGAACAAACATACATCTTCGCACACCCGTTCGACGTTGTTAGCTGTCGAAAGGGAGACACTATGCTCTTGGTGCAACAGACCTCATCCGCTGTTCTCATGCCAAGGTTTTCTGGCGCAAACACCAACTACTAGATTCGACCACGTCAAAGGAAAAAGGTTGTGTATAAACTGTCTACGGGAAGGGCACACTGCTTCTACGTGCACGGCTAGGAACTGCAAAAGGTGCGCCAAGAAACACAATACTCTACTACATAGAGAAGAAGTAGTGGGTACCACTCAAAAACAATCCACACCATGCAAGGGGCGCGAACAAGCCTCAGGGCAGAGCCAAATGAACATAACATCTAGCAACACGACGCTGTCTTTGGCGACAGAAGATAAAACGTCCCAAGTTCTATTGAGTACCATAATGGTAGACATTTCCGACTCTAGGAATCAATTCAGACCACTCAGGGCAGTGTTGGATAGTGGCTCACAACTTAACCTAATAACGGCGACTGCAGCAAACGAGTTCGGCTTAAAGAAGGTGCTATCCGAACTGAACATTCGCAGTGTTGGAGGCACATCTCAGCAAGTGCACCAACGAGTTAACCTGCTTTTACGGTCCCGAATCAATCGATTTACCGCAAATATGCAGGCGTATATAGTACCTCAGATAACTATCCCACAGCCATTACAAGGTTTTAGCACGAAGACTTGGAAGATTCCACGCAATATTGAGCTAGCAGATACAACGTTCAACGAGCCGGGGAATATAGATCTACTTATAGGAGCGGAATGGTACTACAATACGTTAGCAACTGGTCAAATAAAGCTTGGACCAGGACTGCCGATATTGCAAAATACAGTGTTTGGGTGGATTGTGGCTGGAAAGTTGACTAATCCCTCGCTAAACGATGTCATGATGCAGCCCACTTGTGGAATATACAGCACAGATGCTGAAAGCCTCAATCAATCTTTAGAACGGTTCTGGCAGCTGGAAGAAAATGAGATCACCAGCCGACAAATGACACCACGAGAAGCCCAATGTGAATCCCACTTCCATCAAAACACGAAAAGAACCGCAGAAGGACGCTTTGAGGTAAGACTCCCATTCCTTCACGACAGTAAACGCTTGGGGGATTCAAAGGCTATGGCACTTCGTCGGTTCCTTCATCTTGAAAGAAAATTGCAAAGGAATCCTGACCTCAAGGCTAGATACCTCAACTTCATGCAAGAATATCAGTCCTTGGGCCATATGAGTGAAATCAAAGATGATCAAATTGGAATGCCCCATTATTACCTCCCGCATCATTGTGTTTTAAAACCTAGCAGCTCAACGACTAAATTGCGTGTCGTTTTCGATGCTTCTGCGAAAACCACCACCAACATCAGCCTCAATGAAATTTTGCACACAGGTCCAACAATTCAAGACGACCTATTTGCAATTCTTTTACGATTTCGACTCCATCGATTTGTTTTCACAGCCGACATCGAAAAGATGTACCGGCAAGTTACGTTACACCCAGCCGATCGAAAATATCAGTTGATACTTTGGAGAAACGATCCTTCAGAACAGCTAAAGAGCTATCAGCTCAACACCGTTACCTACGGTACTACATCGGCACCATACTTAGCAACTAAATGCTTGCAGCAATTGGCTTCACAGGCGGGTGAAATTTATCCTTTTGGCTCTTCTGCGGTCAAAGAAGATTTCTACATGGATGACCTTATGTCAGGCTCCAATACTCTGCGAGAAGCAATCTGGAAAAAGGAAGAAATAGTTAAAATGTTGAGTTCAGCTGGATTCCAACTACATAAGTGGTGTTCCAATCAAGACCAAATCCTACAGGATATACCCAAAGAACATACAGCACTAAAACTGAATCTGGAAGATAGCGCAGAGGAACAAATAAAAACTCTAGGTATCGCATGGCTACCAAAGCAAGATGTGTTTACAATCGAGCCATTCCACAATCCAGCCAGCAAAATAACTAAAAGAGGAGCTTTATCAGATATCGCACATATATTCGATCCACTGGGCTTCTTGAGCCCAGTAACAATTATTGCCAAAATGTTCATTCAGCAGCTGTGGAGCTTGAAGCTTGATTGGGATGCAGCTCTTCCAATGGAACTACATTCAAAATGGGTCAAATTCAAGCAAAACTTGGAAATTTTAAACCAAATAAAAATTCCTCGCCATGTATTTGCTGGTAAGGTACCTAAAATGTGGCAGCTGCACGCCTTCTCCGATACCTCCGAAAAGGCATATGGAGCGGTAGTATATGTGCGGGCTACATACCAAGATGGGCCACCAACGGTGAGGGTTCTATGTGCGAAATCCCGAGTTGCCCCGTTAAAGGTTACCACTATTCCACGTTTGGAACTATGCGCTGCCAAATTGACGGCAGAATTAGTGAAACGCAGTCGCAAAGATCTTAAAGTGGCAGACATACCTTGCTTCTTTTGGACTGACTCTCAAATTGTTTTAAACTGGTTGCACGCAGAAGCCGCTTCATACCACACCTTCGTCGCCAATCGAATAACGCCCATTCAAGAATGCTCAGATGCTAGCCAATGGAGGCATGTTAACACTGAGCACAACCCAGCGGATTTAGTATCTCGAGGCATCTCAGCAGACAGACTGAAAGATTGTTCACTCTGGTTCTTTGGTCCCGTCTTTCTACATAGAAGTGATGAGTCCTGGACAGACTCTTACGTAAAACAAGACAATGACCTCGAAAAAAAACGCGCGAAGGTAGTGTTAACTGCCGTTCACAATTCCGACCACTTTATCTACCGTATCGACCACCGAAACTCATTTCAAAGAATGAAGAGAGTAGTCGGATACGTTTTGCGGTTTGCAAGGCGAGCTCGAGGCCTGGAATCATGCCAGTCTAATAACTTACTCTCCGTCGAACAATTAGAAGAAGCCAGCATGGTTATCATAAGAGAAGTACAAAGAGAAGAATTCAGAGAAGAAATCAACGCGATAAAGACATCCAAACAACTCAGTAAAGGCAATCGATTAAGTACACTTACTCCTTTCCTTGACGAGCGAAGTGGTCTCTTGAGAGTGGGTGGACGACTCGAAAACGCAAATCTACCATACGAGAGTAAACACCAAATATTGTTGCCATATAAACATGACATTACGAAGCTAATTATCACACAGATTCACAACGATAACCTGCATGCTGGTCCACAGACTCTTCGTTCGTTAGTCAGACAGAAGTTTTGGCCTCTCAATGGAATGACACTAGCAAGATCCGTCGTGCAAAATTGCGTTAGATGCGCCAAAAGCAAACCAAGGCTTTTGACTCAACTCATGGGAAATCTGCCAGCTGACCGAGTCCAACAAGCCCGCCCATTTCTACATACGGGTGTTGACTTTGCCGGTCCTTTCTGGACACACTTCAAAATTCGTGGGAAACGGCCACAAAAGACTTATCTAGCAGTTTTTTGTTGTTTCTCGACTAAAGCATGTCATTTGGAACTAGTAACAGACCTCACTACGGAAGCCTTCATTGGAGCTCTTAAACGCTTCATTGGAAGACGTGGTCACTGTCGGAAGATATATTGCGACAACGCCACCAATTTCGTCGGTGTAAAGAATCAATTGGAAGCAATAAATAAAGTCGTATATTCGGATGTAGCTCAAGAGAATATCTCCAGTTTCTGTGTTTTGAAAGGCATGGACTTTTGCTTTATTCCACCCAAGTCACCACATTTCGGGGGACTATGGGAAGCGGCCGTGAAGTCCGCCAAACAATATATGTTACGAAATCTTGCCACCGCGGCGGTAACCTATGAAGAACTGGAGACGATTGTCATCGAAATCGAAGCCATACTGAACTCCCGACCACTAACTCCACTGTCGTCAGATCCCAACGATTTAAGTGCTCTAACACCTGGGCATTTCTTAATAGGTGAGCCCTTACGTAGCATCATAGAGGTCGCCGATCAACGTTCCAAGCCGTCGTTATCACAACGGTGGAAGCTCGTGTCGGAAATGAAACATCAGTTCTGGCAACGATGGTCTAAGGAGTATCTCTGTGAATTACAAAATCGATACAAGTGGAAACAACGTTGCAATAATGTCAGGATCGGTACGATGGTCGTCATAAAGGATGACAACTTACCCGTATTGAAATGGCAGCTGGGCAGAATTATTAACATCTTTAAGGGAACTGACCAACTTGTACGGGTTGCGGAAGTGAAAACCACTACCGGGACTGTAAAGCGGCCCATTCACAATCTAGCTCCCCTTCCTGTAGAAGACAATTCGGCCTCAGAGCATACAAACTCATCAGAAGAAGTCATGACCTCTTTTCCACCGTCACGAAAGCACAAAATCGCTTCCGAACCGGACTTTGCACTGGAGAGGGGTGAACCTGGTCCTTCCGCGTCGTCGTCCAGACCTAAAAAGCCGTGCAGCAGCCTTTCTGCAGTTGGTTTACTACTCTGGACCACGCTGGTGATGCCGATTTTAACATTACCAATACAAGTTTCACCATTTGCTTCCTCACCGGGAATTTACTCTGAAAAGCTGGGTACGGCTCATGTTATTGTAGACGAATGGAAACTCGTCGTATATTACGATTTAAGGCCTTATTGGAAAGAATTGGATACCATAAAAACAGGCCTGGATCGTTTAAATCAAATCTGCCACGAAGTGAGGACGGACTCGTTGTGCGAACCAACCATAACCCAGTTTCAATTACTACTGAACGAATTCCAACGCAACAACGAGTTTTTTCTCCACTTTGGGCAAAAACACGAAACTCGGAAAAAACGAGGTGCACTGAACATAGTGGGGAACCTAGCAAACTCCTTGTTTGGAATCTTGGACTCAGAGTACGCCAAGCAGATGTCTAACGTTATTAGTCAAGTTCAAGACAATGAAGATCATTTGTTGCAATTGATCAAGAATCAAACATCCATTATAGACTCCACGGCTAATATCATGTTGCAGTCACAGGAAGAAACGGAAACTCGTCTAGGAGGTCTGGAGTATGCTATTAATCAAAGTGTAGCTCACATCAACAGTATCGTTCGCGAAGTTCACTCACAAGAAGCCACCCAATACTTCGCCTCTCTAGCTGCTCGATTGTTATTGACTACCACCAGCTACCAACGCGTTCAATCAGCCCTAGTGGATGTACTGATCGATACGCATCAGGGAAAAATCAATCCGTTGCTATTAACACCCAACCAGCTGCAGGCGGAGCTTCTAGTCATAAGGGAAAACCTACCAACTACCATGAGACTCCCTTTTCAACCTCTGGATTTGGCAACGACGTATCGCATGATGAAGGTGGAGGGCTGTTTATTAGACCACCGAATGATCTTCAAAATCACTCTACCACTAGCATCGCACCAACGTTTTGATTTGCTGCATCTGTTGCCAGTACCACTCCTCAGAAATGGATCAACGGTTATGTTAGTTATAAAAGCCAGCTTTTTAATCATCAGCCAGCATCGCGATGAATACTACCCCCTTTCGGAACAGGAAATGGCCACCTGTACAAGAGCTGGTAGTTCGAACTATTTGTGCCGACAACTACATCCTTTATACCGTCGAGGAGCTACAATCGCTGCTTGCGAGCTTAGCTTCATAACTCCTCTAGCACTAAATACCACATGCGCGTTAAAACCATGGACGGAGCCTCCTCGCTATATTTCACTGTTGAGGCCAAATCACTGGATATATTTCATTCCATCGAGGACCACCGTGGCTCTCATTTGCGATAATAGCGAGTCTCAAGTTGTATTGGAGGGCTCCGGCATTTTACAATTACACGAAGATTGCGCCCTAAAGGAAGAAACTCTTACCATTCAAGCGCATAAACTATATCATTCATCCTTTAATACGACCACGGTCCTGGTGCGTAATATGACCGAATGGAGACTCTTTAATCACCTGAACGAATTACCTACACTAACCAAGTCCCATGAATCACTGAAGAAGACGCTCCAGGAGCTGCAACATAAAATCCAAGCTCAACGGACGATGGAAACCTTACATCCAATATCACTGCAAAACGACGTACACCAATTCACCGTCGGCTATATAGGCCTAATATTGATTGGTGGACTAGGTGCCTATCTTTGGTGGCAACGCCAGAAGCAACCATCTGCTAGAGGACCTCAGGAAAATCCGGTGCCGCTGCCTAGGCAATTACCAGCTGAAGCCTTTCGATTGCAAATGGACCAAGAAGTAGAATAAGTTAGAGATTTAATTAAACTCTTATTATCGTTTAACGTGGGGAGTATGTCTAATGTCATCAATAAAATAGAGAAAATCCTAAATAAATAAAGACTTGTCATTCATAATTTTGCATACATTTTGTTACATGTAGACACTCCTTTATGTACTTAATATTATTTAATTGTTGAATATTTAACAACTTGCACCCACAATTGAATTGTATACGCATCGCCATCTAGCCCAAGTGAATTCGAACCTATCGTAAACAATGCAAGTCGTTGCAGTAAAATTTGCAATAGAAGATCGTGGATAAATGTTTAGGTAATTGGATCATTTCGAAAACAATTACATCTGCTATGTAAGGTTCGTACTAAGTGTCGCGAGTAAGAATAGGGTATCGAATTCACTTGAGCTGATGATGCAAGAAATGCACAGACCTTAGGTCAGCGTAATTGCACTGGATGCAATCGTGGGAATGCAACTCAAGGTAGTTGTTATAATTAAGAAAGAGTTTCATGTAATTCAGTTGTTCATTAATCGTCGAAGAATTAAGAGCTAATAAATAATAAAGTTCAGTTTTAAGACAAGTTTAGATTGTTGTTGGCATTGTTGTAGTGGAACGATAGTGGATAACATAATAGACGTTGACTTATCTGTTCTTCGATTGTGGATCGATTGTGTATCGAGACACACAAATTGCGACTGACTAGATTTGCATCTAGGCGACCGCACAGCGGCAGAATAAAATAATTCTGTCGCAGAATAAACAATATATATATATATATATATATATATATCTATGTATATCTCTATATATAGAGAGATATATATATATATATATATATATATATATATATATATATATATATATATATATATATATATCGTAGCTGTTAAATCAAACCGGCATATCTGCAAAAATTGAGTTTTTGAGTTTTTAGTATCAAAAAATTCCTTATTTTCCCGTCTATTTTTATGTCGCACTGGCATATCGTATAGTTGAATAAAAACCCGTCTAATGGTGTTGTGCCGCTTTGCATTCACGTGGAAATAGCCCACATGCGAAAACTTTAAAGCGCTCTGGTGAAAAATATGCATTTTGCAGATATGCCGGTTTGATTTCACAGCGACGAAATATATATTTATAATTATTATATATATATATATATATATATATATATATATATATATATATATATATATATATATATATATATATATAATATATATATATATATATATATATATATATATATATATATATATATATATATATATATATATATATATATATATATATATATATATATATATATATATATATATATATATATATATATATATATATATTCTATCAACAAATGACTTTAAAAAAAAACTAAGACTGCGAAATGAATGAATGAATGAATGAATGAACATATATATATATATATATATATATATATATATATATATATATATATATATATATATATATATATATATATATTCAATCAACAAATGACTTTAAAAAAAAACTAAGACTGCGAAATGAATTTTGAACGTGTTTTAAATATGAATATAATATATATATATATATATATATATATATATATATATATATATATATATATATATCATCAAAAAATTTCAGTGAAAAAATCTCAGGAATGCGCCATCCGATTGAACTGAAATTTTCAGGACACATTGATGTATATGCAGAATAGTGCCAGGTCTCACAAAAAGCTAATAATCTTTAACCCTTTGGCACCGGCGGCCATTTTAGTGATATTTTTAATATACCTATTATTCCGTACGCAAATAATTTTTGCAAAAATAAAGTTGACGAAATAAATTTCGAACGTGTTTTACATGTGAATCGCATAATGTTTTGGAATTTTTTAACCCCATGTGTGCGCTGGGTGCCTAAAAAGAGAACGGGAAAACTTGAAAATTTTTAAATTGCGATAACTTTTGACAGAGCTATTTAATCATTACGAAATTCAGGACATATTGTTATTATTTAGTTGTAAGTTCGTGTTGCTTTTAATGAGCGTGTTGGCAGCCCTATAGCTAGGACAGGCACTGAAAGTGAAAACCTCCAAATTTACGGCACTCCTGAAAACATGCCGCTTCATCAAAAAAAGCCACTCATATGTAAATATTATGCTTTGTTTACATAGCCAAAGTAAAAAATTTGATATGTTATAACGGGCACGCCTGGTAGCCCTTGCCCAATTTACCTATATTTTTAGCATCAAAAACTTCTGTTCACGGAAACTCACGATCCGATGAGTAATTGAAATTTACAGAATGTGTTGGTCTTAAATAGGATCAGGTCTGATAGAAGTAATTTTGAAATGCGGGCGATTCTGTGCCAGTGGTGTCATCTTGAAAAATCACAAAAAAGATAACTGCTTTAAGCCCTACAGATTCTGATTCAATCGTTCGATTTTAGTTCGATTTCAGTAGCTGAACCTTACTTTAAACCACGTTTGGTAAAAATTTGGTCGAAAAATTCGGTTGGAGCTGCCAGGTATGATAATTTTTGTGTCTTAAATTTTGAAAATTCGTTGAGGATAATAAAGCTCTTTGCCCTATAGCTTCCAGTACAGACATGGTATCATAACGAAATTCATATGGCAAAATTAAATTATTGTAGGCAATATTCAGTAGATATATAGTTTGAAAAACAATGATAGGGTTGCCAGCTATGATTGTTTTTGTATTTTTTACATAGCTTCAGTAAGCGATTTTGTCAAAAAATTCTCAAATCGCAGTGGTCTTGTGGTGAAAATACACACCAAATACTAAGATCTAGAAAGTTTGAAAGCTCTTGCGAGTGGTAACCCTAAATTTCTTTGTATCCCTATAACGCCTTCTACACATGGAGCTACTGAAAAGAAACTGATTAGTAACGCGCAATTACAGTCCGCAATGAGTATCTTTCAATGTTACTGAATGGGACACCACACACGACGCTACTGATTGGTAATGCGTTACTAACCTGTTAGTAATCGGTTCCAAGGAGCTCAGCTGCCGGGTTACTAGTGACTGAAGTAGCTCGGTTTATGCAATGCCTTTTAGAAGTACGGGCCGTCATGCTACGTAATCGTTTTAGCTATGACGTCAATTTATCGGTGAATTTTGACATTTCCACCAGGCAGTGTCGATATTCACAGAGGTTTCACGTGCGGATTTTCAGCTGAAATATTATATAAATAAAACGTTAGTTTTTTGTGCATGGACGCGTTATAATAATAATATTGAGTTATCATTTTGTATCAATTAATTGTATCGACAGTAAATCGACACGAAACATTACATAGCCTTACACCAACTGATAAACATTTCGTAGCGAATTTTTTCAATTATACCGCACGCACCGCATCAATTCGTGTTTTAGCTGTTTACTAGCACCGTTCCGCGGATCTCACTTTGTTTTCACTTCACTCACTTCAACACAACCTGTACAATTAACATTTTCCCGCGGACGTCCCGTAAGACTGCGTGTTTTTTTCGCGACATTTTGCTCTACTACTGTGACGTCACCATTTTGCATGACGGCCCGTACTTCTAGAAACCATTGGTTTATGTGTCAGTTTCAGATGGGCGATCAAAAAGTGAATATTCTCGTAAGTGAAATAGAGAAATATCCAGTTTTGTAAAATTTTACGCTTCCGAGATATTCGAAAAAGGATGAGACGCAATAGGCATGGAATGAAGTTGAGAAGGCAGTGAATATGACAGGTATATTTTACAATTTTTAATTTTTCTATTTTTCAATGTGGTAAAGTGGAATACTAAAACCTTTGTTTTCAAGTTGTATTTTATGTTCATAAGCAATATTTTCACTGCCAAGGTAGATTTCCTCGTGGTATTATAAAATAGTTCGCTAAATAATTGCTCAGAGTTGTTGCTGAAGAGCTCACGAGTATTGATATATTTTGTGATGGTTGTACCATGACACGACTATCGAATGTCAAATTTGTCCTCATTGTAAATTTGTCAATTGGCACAAAATATGAAGGACTAAAGATGTTACTTTTGAGCATACTGCCTAATCTCCTGAAAATGTCTGATGTAGAAGTTCGACATTTCAAGCCTAAAGCCCTAGAGATTGTTGATGACATTTTGTCCCCTCAAATGGCATTTTTCGAAGTAACTTTCTTTAGACGTTCGATTGAATGAATGATAAAAACTTGGCATCCGAAATTTGGAGTTTTTTAGCAGCAACGAACAAAATGCTGTGAAAGTTTTTTTCAATGTACGGGCGAGCCCAAAATCTTCTTCGTATTGTTTCGAGGGTAAAACGAAGACTCATCTTAAAGTCATGATTCAACAGGCAGAAGACTCATCTTAAAGTCATGATTCAGACGCTTCATACTGTTTTTGTTCAGTATCATGAGCAACTTGGCATGACAGCTGACCAAGTGAAAACAGAGCTAAGCACCTTTGCTTCACATGTCTCAGCTAAGTATATTTCCTCCCTTCGAAAATCAAGGAATGATTTTATAACCTGTCAGTCCTTACAAGAAGTTTTTGTTAATCAGCCTCAAACTTTTTTACCACAACTGTGGTGGTATGAGAGGCAAACCAATTGGCTCTCTCTTGACTGAAATACTTGCCAATTTAATGTACTGACGTTCACGGAAACCTAGTGAAACTGTTCGAAACACAGAAATATTAGATGGTAACTAGACTATTTACAGGAAGGACCGAGACTATCTTTCTACTGGCCAAACTTGAGGTGGTGGTGTTTTAGTAGCTGTTCGTAGCTCGCTATCAAGCGAACTGGTCGAAAGTAGTTCATATAAAATCTTCGATCACAAGATTATTCGCATTTCCTGGTCCAAAGGTTTCATTTACATCGGAATTTTCTACATCCCACCCGGTTCAGACGAAGCCGTTTATAATGATGTATGCGTAGTGATTTCCACCCTAGTTTCATCTCTTAATTAGGAAGATAAAATTATAATTCTCTTATAAAAATCGCCCAAATTTAAAATTTACTGCTGATGAAACTGATAATAATCTCATTCCTTTTAATCTTCTTGACTCCAGCGATCTCAATCTAGTTAGTACATTTTATGACAATGATTTGCAGCAAATAGCTCCGACACCTAACCAAAATAGAAATTGGTTAGATCTCATATTTACTAACAGCTACGACAATGCAGTGGCTAACTCAACTGTTTTAAAATTTTATCAATGTTTATTTCACTTTCTACTTTGAAACAATATCGCAAACAAACTATTCGAACTGTTCAATTCAAGAAACTATTCAAAGGAAATCAAAATTGACAAAAACTACCCGGACTCCGCTGTTATATGATAGCAGTGATAAGTTCAGGTGAGTAATACATTGGAATTTGAAAATCCTTTTTGAAATACCATTTGTTGACCTAAATTACAAAACATTTTTCAAACTGAAACATGAGTGCGTTGAGAGATAAAACATGACTCTCTTGAAATCGTTGTTGTTTTGCACGGTACATTTTCTCTCACATCTAGTCGGTAATATGTTGATAATTTAAATTCACACAGCAAACTCAATAAACACGACGTATAACCAACATCATAAGCCAATTTCAAGCGATTGATGAGGTTCACATAATGTTTCATGGTAATTACAGTTAGGTGCATATTACTAACAGTATGCGGGGCCAATTTATCAAACTAAATTTTGTGGTTTAGATAATTAAACGTTATTTGAGAGTGCGGAGTTGCAAAAAGCAAATCTGATATGAGGCTGCTTTGATAATACCACGAACATATGAAACTTTGATGTAGACCAGATCAGCAAATGGAAGAATATCAATAAGTCCATTTTGGATTATGTAACGTGCATGAAACAACCCTAGTCAACGCATATGGATGACTGATTGGCTTATCAAATTAAATATTATGAAGAGTCACATACACAAACACCTATTTCATGTTTTTGAAAACTATTATGAAATTGTGATTCGTAAAATTATAGAATATCGTAACAATACATATAAATACAAAGAAACAAATTCATTTCAGTCCGGTAAAGTTTTGAAACATTGCTTGGTACTGTTTGAAAAACAATTACAGTCAAAATCAAAGTTGTTGAACCTCAAACTGCGCATTGTTAGCTTTGATGGTTGAATGGTTCATCAAATGTATGAAACTAGCTGTAGCTAAGCGGGTAACACACCTCCAGCGCCGGATTAAGCTTTATAGGGGCCCGGGGCTAAACAACGAAGGGGCCCTCTTAAGGGCAAAGAAAATCCCAACTTTTGCGAAAAGAGAATAAAATCCGAATTATTCAATGTTAAACATTTTTATTTTGACAAGTTAACATTTTTATTTTTACAGGTAATTACAATATACATTATAATTAAAAACATTTCTTTCTCGCCTTCTTTGCTGCATATTCCGCTATTACATCATCAAAATCAAGCGATCTCAGCAGCTCTTTTTCAATATTCAATCTTGCTAAAGAAGACAGTCTTTCGTTCAGCATTGTCGATCTAAACATATTTTTTATTCTTTTTAACGTAGAAAATGACCTTTCTGTCTCGCAATTAGCTATTGGAATAGTGACTCGAATTTTGTAGGCAATATACGTATTAGGGAATACTGAGATCATGTCATTAGCGACTATCCAATTCAATACTTTCACAGGGTTCAGTAGTTCGTCAATTGCTTTATCAGATTCTTTTGAAAGGTTCTCTTGCAATTTCAAAAGAGGAATGAATTGCTTCAACTCGAGAGAAAAAACTGTTGTCTAAATCATTTGAGTAAACTTCTACAAGTTTATTTGCTTTGATTTGTAAATCGTCTTCATCCATGACCAGCAAGTGCAGAAGAAAACCAAACAATTCAGTGATGTGAGTGTAAGCTTTGCATCGTTTTTGCAATTCAACGACTAGATTGTCTATTATCACATAGTAAGTATTGATGCGAAAGTTATCTGAGCCAGACAAAGTACAAGCTTGCACTCCTCCGTCTGCTAGTCTCTTAGTTATTTTGCGCTTGTTGGTATCAGAATATTCTTTACTAACCAAGGGACTAAGTTCCTTAGCTTTACCTTCAAAATCAGAAAATTAATCTCGCAAATTCTGGACGAAATCGACTAAAGATAAGAGCATCTTACTGGCAGAAATCAAATCTACTTCTACTTTCTGCAGGTATTGACTTGTAGCATCAAAACGATTCAATACGAAGTCCCAAAAAACAGTCATAAACGCATTTTCAAGCTTGATGATATGTGTCATTAAAGCTGAAGCTTCGTTACGCACTACAGGTTTCTGGTATACGTCATTAGCTATCTTCTCCAATGCCTTGTAGATACCTTCGAAATTATCTTTCAAAGCTCTAGAAGCATCTGATCGTCGTGACCATCTTGTTTTCGATAAGTTTTTCAAAATCGATTTTTCACCCACTAAGATGTCCCATCGACCAGTTGACGCGGAAAAAAATAGGTATAACTGTTGCAAAACACCAAAAAAGTTGACGGCAATAGAACACACCTGTACGCAACATTCTCCGACTAAATTTAATGAATGACCAGTGCATGGAACATAAAATGCCAGTTGGTTTTTTCCGCATATGCAAGCTTGGAGTCCGTTGTATTCGCCGGACATATTGCGAGCATTGTCGTATGTCTGTGCTCGGCAATTCTCTAATTCAATAGAAAGTGTTTCAAGCAATGACAAAACATCTTCCGACATGGACTTACTCTTGTGACTTTTTATTGGTATAAAATCAATGAAGCGTTCATAAACTTGATTATTTGCATAATACCGAATTACAACCGATAATTGGTCGACATGTGAAATGTCAGGAGTTGAGTCCAGCACAAGTCCCCAATACTTTGCATTTTTTATTTCATTTATAATGTGCTGCAACACTTTTTCAGCCATAAGCTCTATAAATTCTTCGTATGTAGTCTTTGATAAATACGAAACATTTCCACTACCTTTATTTGCATATAATTTAATATGCTGTTGTAAGAACGGATCGTATTCAGCAAGCAGTTCTATCATACCCAAAAAATTACCATTGTTTGGTGAACCGATTGTTTCCGTCGTTCCACGAAATGGAAGGCCTCTTTCAGCGAGAAGTCGTATGACTGATAGATCTCTTGTAAGCACTTTATGCCAATATTGCACTTCATTTGCAAATGTTTGTACCATACTTTTATCTATACGATTACTTTTTGATGAAAAATTCAAATATTGTGACATACAGTTGTAGTGTTCCTTACTATTTTCGTGACAATAAATATATTCATTGCCTTTTTTCCAGTTGGAAAATCCATCCTTAACAAAAGGATTGTCATAATCTGTATAAAATAATTTGCATGCACAGCAACAAATAGATCCAGCTGATTCAGAAAACATGAGCCACTTTCGTTCACACTTTTCACCATTCTGAAGTATTTTCTGAAATAAATTTGGTGAAAAATACCTATTTTGATTGTTGTACTCTCGCTTCGATGTCTTGAAACTAGAATTCTTGTTTTGAAAGTATAAACAATCATTTCGCAAATATTTATTACGCTCATGGCTATTCTCGTACAATCTCAAAGGCCACAAGGCAGGATCTCTCTCCACAGTCTCTACATCTAAAAAAAATAATAGCTGAATTAAAAATGAGTCTGAAAATATCAATTTTTAAATCATTAAAAAGTCATTATTAAAATTTAAAAATAATTATTAACAATTAAAAACAAAATTAAAAATACGTAATCGATTGATAATAAAATAGTTTAAATTTACCTTCATCAGTCTTATCACTCTCATCGTTCGAGTAAACTTTGTCAATGATAGAAACGGAGTCGTCAAGTGTAGATGTACTGTTTTTGTCACGCAAGAAATCAGTTGATGTTTCAGATGGAGCAGATATCTCATCTTGTGTCACTTAAAAAGACATTTATCAAATTCAAGTAAATTTCTCGATTGATATGTCATATTACACACTAAAACAATACATGTACGCGATCACAAATGCACTATGCGCTGTATATGATTTTTTTTATCGCTTTGATACACTATATAACTTCAAACAAAATATTCACAGTTGGTTATATTCTTACCTGATTGATTTTCTTCAATTGAAGGACGTGTACGTGTAAAATATTTGGTTACACTAGGCAGTTTCTTAATTGCTTCGTCTCTCGCTTTTTTTCTTTCTTTTTGTCATTTCCACAAGGATATTTGCGATGGAGTTGAAGAGGCAACATGGCATTTCAAAAATTAAAATATCACATGGAAAAGAAAATACGGCGTTGGGGCACTTCCAGTAAGAAATTCAATGAGCACAGACAACTGACAAGAAAAAAGTAGTTCGGACTAGAGCTCCACCTATAGAGCTTGCTTCCGACTGATATCAAACACCGTGTGCAGCAGACGCGTGCCGAAAAGTGTTGTTTTGTTTTTCCGTGAAACTTGCGGCGATGCGGCAGCGAAGTTGGCGAAAAAACTTGAGTATGCGTTCCCCGAATCGCATCGTCATTTTTGAAACCATAATATAGTATTATTTCTTTTCAATCAGTTTTTGAGAGAAATGCTTTCGTTTTAACTTATATGTGATGTATTACATTTTCAGAAACCTTGCTTTAGGATATTATGGATTATGAATTCTCAAGCGAATGATTTCCAAATGCATTTTCTCAGCGGATATGTGTAGCTAGAACTAAACAATATTTTTCTATTTTTTACAAAAATATATTGACTTTTTGTAAAATAATTTTTCTCTCTGACAGATACTGTAACTAAATTCTTTTCAAATAACAAAAAACAAATCCGCAGTATGAATACCTAAAAAATTGAGTCAACAAATTGAAAAAAACAATTTTTCTACGTTTGATATAATGTTTTTTGTTACATTATTCGTAATTTTTATTCTTATTTTTCGAGAGTAAGGGGCCCCCAGGATCCCAGGGGCCCGAGGCTGCAGCCCCTGCTAGCCCTATGGTAAATCCGGCGCTGCACACCTCACAGTGGTAAATGATTTGGACGGTAGACTAGAATATAGAAAATCAACGCAAATTTGTTGGCTTATTTGATTCCTTCAAAACTAAAATCAAAACGCAGAGGCCTATACATTAATAATAATTTCAGTAATAATGTAACTTTATTGTGTTCGAATAATAGTGTGAAGTACAATATCTTAACTTGAGAGTTAAGGCAAGCCTTTACACTTAAGTAGGGCATAGCTTATAAATCTTATGCAATGTATAATTGACTGTATTGGTATAGAATTTTAAGAAAAATAGCTTAAAACCTAATATTGAGTTATACTAACCTTACTTAAAAGAAAACAAGTCTAGCGCATCAGAACCGCTAGAAAACTAATTTTCAAAGAAATTATCTTTGAGGTATTTAAAAATGTGTGAAGACGTTATACACTTCTTTGTAGTATCATATCAACCATTTCTTACTCAAAGGAACAAATATTTTCTGACAGCATTTTCTATAACACAAATGATGAAAATGTTTAGTGCTGGAAACATTTGTCCAACACAGCAGCAATAAATCTACCATAACATGCTCGTGCTTAATCAACCGATCCTTTGAATTTCATTTTCATCCAAGGATGTAATCGAAAGTTTCAGCGATTTAACTATGCCATCCGAAAAATTTCCAAAACTCGGAAAATTTTAATATCGGTTGCTTATTTTATTGTAAATGCTTTGCTTATGAATACAAAATGGAAGCATCAAAATTTTCAAGATACTTTGGTGTATATTTCAAATAGGCCTAAATTTCACCAAATGGATATTGTCTTTAACCCTTTGGCCGCGGCGGCTATTTCATTGATATTTTAGCTATACTTATAATTCTATTTACAAATGACTTACAAAAAAACAAAATTTGTGATACGAATTTTGAACGTGTTTCAAATATAGAGAATTTTGTAAAATTTTGAATTCCGATAACTTGTGACAGGTTTTCTAAATCAGCATGACATGTTGATATTATTAAGTTATAGACTGAAGTAGTTTTTCATGATCATGCTGGCAAACCTATAGCTACAGAGGCACTGAAAGTGAAAACCTTGAAATCATCGAACTTCGAAAATTTTCGCTTTTTAAAAAAAAACCAACTCATATATAAATTACGTGCTGCGTCTTAACAGTCAAAGCAAAATTTTTGTAATTCCATATCGGGTAAGAATGGTTACCTATCCTCAATCAAACTCTAGTTCTGGCATAAAAAAATTATTTGTACGGGAACTCGTGACTCGATAGTCAGATATAATGGAAATCCATAGAAGGACCAGGTCTGAAAGAAGCTACTTCAAAATATGGGCAACTCTGTGGCAGTGGTGCCACTTTGAAAAATACGTAAGAAAAAAAAACTGCTTTAGTCCTATAAATTCTGATTCAGTCACCGGATTTTCAAGTTTCAGCCAAGGTTACTCTAAGCCAAATTCAGAAGAAATTCGGTTGAATAATTAGGTTGGAGCTGCAGCTATGGTAGCCTTTGTGCCCAGAATTTTGAAAATTTGCTCGGCAAAATAAAGTTGTTTGCCCTATAGCTTCTGCTGCAGTCACCAATTTTTACATTTTCCAACTTCTGTAAATTATTCAAATAGCAATCTTACATATCTTTATCTCTTTAATTGACAATGATATTGACTGGATGGGTTGATTTTCACGTGAAACTTGTGTGGTAGACTTTTGGTTGCAGTGCTGGCAAAATGTTGAATTTTGTTCGTTTATGCATTTCTTCATTAATGTTATAAAAGATGCTGATTTCAAAGTTTTGTAAGATAAGGAATATAGGAAGCAAGAGTTTGACTTTCCTAAATTTTAAAATTCATGCAAGTGGTAGCACTTTAAGTTTCAATGCATTCTTGAGATCAAAGCCGTACATGCTCCTCGAAACGTGTTGGCTATAATAAGGAGCACGTGTAGTAGAATAAGCACTCAAAGTATGTACGATTCCTCTAATGTTCATTGAACATCAGAGTTTCTAGCGGCTCTGATGTGCTATAATTTTTTATTCATTTGTGCCTACAATGCTAGATAGCAATTAATCTGCTTACATTTTACAACTAGATATACGTTTTCAATTCTTGTAAATTATACATTCGTATGTGCTACACTCGTGATAAAATACCGGCATTACTGCATTTAATTTGTGCAAAAATTTAAAGAACGTCATTATTTGTTTTAATTTTACTTATTTCTTTAAATGAGCTTGAAAATTATGCTTTGCACAACTCACTGACGGGTGAAAATATTTGTTTTTAAGTCAAACATCTAAAGAGTTACTTTTATTAGGTTACACTATAAAATATTACACAAGAAAATGCACTAGAATCTTTAATATTAGCAAAAAAAAATTGTATTAACAGATACTGCAAAAGTGAAATTAATTCTTTGCAGTATTTTTAGTTGTCGTGTTGGCGAATTGATTTTCCACCTTCGACTTTAATATGAACATATTGATTTGATTTCTCAATGCAAAATAAGAGTAGTTGAAACCTAATTTTCCCAACTTTATGAGTGTGGCATCTGCAATAAGTATCTACAACTACAGACATCAGCAAAATATCCTCACCCTATTTTATGAGTAGGTACTTTATGCCTTAATTCCCCAAACTTATAATTATACTCATAATTCATATACGTTCAAGCACAAAGTGAAGTCAGTAGCTAAATTATCCTTGTACTCATAACTTCATCATTTTCCTTACGACCGAACTCAGGAAACGCACTTACTGCTTGCCGGTTCAATTAAGTCACTAAGCAACACCCAATCGAATCGTTTTAATAAGCTGTCAATATCTCAATCAAGGACAAACTCTTGAAGATTCATTATGACTCACATTCTATCAAAGCAAGGCTATATTAATTTGAACAAACTTTATCGATACTATTCTGATGATAATTTGAGGAAAATAATAGTGATTCATGTTGTATGTTCAGTGAAGAGGGCGATGATAGTTTCATACTAATTGGTTTATTCTTTGACGTGGTTCGCGTGTAGAATTGTAATGATCAGTTACTAGATTAAACCAGTGGCGTGGTGTCATAGTTTACCG